>PVJD01007071.1:0-89093 GCA_004026545.1 Mormoops blainvillei | reverse complement strand
CTCTAGCTAATATGTGACCTTCTTTCATGATGACTTCCATGACCCCCAGGATTTGCCTGCTCTTAGCATGTTAGACCATTTCTATTCATTAGTGCATCCCACGATGCCTAATGATTATTCGGTCTCTATTTTGAGTCACTTTTTTCAGCTCTTTCAGGGCACAGTCTGGATCCTACTGCAGCGCCTAGTTCAGTGTCCGGCCACATGTTAGCTTCTTAAAATTCAGATGCTTTTGTTAAGTGCCGAGCTTTGCAGTGCAACTAACG
Source organism: Mormoops blainvillei (assembly GCA_004026545.1). Taxonomy (NCBI): domain Eukaryota; kingdom Metazoa; phylum Chordata; class Mammalia; order Chiroptera; family Mormoopidae; genus Mormoops; species Mormoops blainvillei. The sequence goes on along the minus strand of PVJD01007071.1, from coordinate 88,827 downwards.
CTGCAGATGCGAAGGAACTGGGCTCCTGTGATAACGTGACGTTAAACAGTAGGGTGCGTTGGTGACCCTGCCCTCGGTATCACACACACAGATGGAGATTTCAAAAAGGCCCCCTGGGCCGTGAAAGAAATATGTCGTGAAGTGAAGAAATCCTTGCTTTCTGAAGGCCTATAGTGCGTATACGTTGCCATGTAGATTCTGAGAGTTCAGTTAATAAACAGGGCACGGCACAAGTAACGCCCCTCTTGTGTTACAAAATCATAAGCGTGTAATTCCGTGACAGAACAATACCACACTCAAGCACACTGTATGGCATCTTAGGAGAAATGTTCAAATTAAAACTGAATTATTATAGCCGCTTTATTACCATACCGACCACACTCGAGCGGGCCTGGCTTCTGTTGGGCCCCGCAGATTAACAGAAGTCTGCTCGGCACTGCAGGATTAACAACTTGGCGCAACGATAATGGACGGCAATGCCTTCTGCTTGCCGGATTTTGAGATAGAAGGGAGTAAAATTTATTAAATGACCCTACGCACTGGAGCACAGGTGCACACAGTAAGGTCATTTGCTACATTGTCAGTTTACTGAGGTTTATGTGATAGTTTATTCACCGCATTTACCTATTTCAAATAGCCCATGGTACCTGCCCTCATGCTTGAAGAAATTCACATTTTGAACATTTTGGAATGATTGTTCACCCTGAAAACTTGGGGGGTGCGGAGTTGGATCTACTTTTCTAGGTGAAATACAAATCGCGGAGAGAAGTTGGTTCTTGTTTATGTGTCTCGATAGAAATGACACACATCGCGCCGTATATTTGTCTGACTACGAAATAACAACTGTAGTTTTCCTCGAATTAACCCACCATTTATAATCCTAATGCCGGGATTGCTTTTTTAGTTATCTTAAACTTGACATTTTCTTCCCTAAAGTGCCAATTTATTGTCAAAACGTTACCTTGCTCAATAAAAACACTTGTAATTTATATAGATGGCATAGCGTCAGGTTTCACGGTGATTCAAAGTGTACTTTTTAAATGGGGAGGGTATCTTAAACATAATTTCCTACACCATGGTTAAAACGGTTATTTTGAGATTAAAGAGAATTTGGCCTAATGAGTGTTTAAACAAATTTCTGTGCTATTAGCATTCTAGCATTGTAAATATCAGCTCTGAATGGCATTACATATTTCAGAAAAAAGTCACCCCCTGGTGATTGATTCTTGACTCTTATTCTCTAACTATGAATCAGGGTTGGTTTTGTCTGTTTAATTCTCCTGCCCCTCCCGCACTTACTCAGACCATCCCCGCCGCCCGGGACACCTTATCACCGTCTGGTTAAACCCCAGCCGTTATTGAAGTTTCATTTCAGCCAGGTCCCGGGGCTCAGGGCTGTTGGGCAGAGAAGAGAAAGGTGGGCTCTCTGTTCCAGTTGATTCCATGGGGCTGGGTTCTCGGGCTTCGTGTGACACAGTCACTCGGAAAGCTTGCAGACACACTCGTTGCTGGGCTGTCCTCGCAGAGCGTTTGACTCCGTGGGTCTGAGATGAAGCCTGAGACCTTCCAGGGGAGGCGACTGCCGCTAGTGTGGGGACCACACTTTAAGGGCCACTGCAGTGGGGCAGAGAGAGCTTATTCTTTGAGTCCAAGCAAGTGCTTCCCCAGGGGGCCACTCAGACTTCGACTCGAGTTGCCTGTGAGGGAAACGTAGGCTCAGAGGCCAAGGCCAGGGCACCTGTGCAGCTTGGAGCCCAGGGGGCGGGGGGCTTCTCGAGGCTGACCATTCCAACAGAGTCACCCGCGGCAGTGTGCTTACATGACAAACCTCCCCTTAATATCAGTCTTAAACATTCTACAGGTTTTTTGGGGTTTTTGTTTTGTTTTGTTTTTTGTTTTAAATAGGAGGTGATTGAGAAGCTGTTTCAACCAGTGCCTGGGCTGGAAACATTTGGGGCCGGTTTGAACTGCGGGAATTCCTGGACTTGCAGATTCTAGACGGCGCTTCTTCGGGCGGAAGGATAACTGGGCACAGTTGTGGCATCTATACTTGACTTTTTGAAAATCTCCTTAGTTTTCCACCTCCCTCCCTTTCTCCCTCCCTCCTTTCCTGTATATCTACACACACAAAAATAAATTAGGCATTTTTATGATGTAAATGGCATGTATTTAAAATACACAGAAAAATTATCACTATCTTTAAGATGTGCCCCCGTCAAATTCCGAGCTGGCGAGAAAGTGCACTGAGAAAGTAAGCGCTTGTTCTTACTCTGAAACTTTTGCCCCTTTTAACTCCCTTGGGGGCCCCCACCGCCCCAAAAAAAGCTCTTCCCCTTGTAAGTAGACAACCATTACCTTCTGCCATGAAATAGCTAATAATGATCTCCTTCTGTTCAAATGATTGAAATTGCTATTGAAAGCATGGTTAATTTTCAGTGTGCTGGCTCCAAAGTTAGACTCCCCCCCGTTTTTATTGAATTTATTGGGGGTGACATTGGTTAATGAAATTATATAGGTTTCTATAATACATCATCTGTGTATTATATTGTGTGTTCACCACCCCAAGTCAACTCTCTTTCCGTCACCATTTATACTCCCTTTACCTTCTTCTACTTCCCACACCCCACCTTTCTATCTGTTAATCACCGTTCTGTTGTCTGTGAAGTTAGACGAACTTTTAAAAACTCAAGTCAGAAACTAAAACGGATGTTATCCCACGGACAGATGGCATCCGTTGAAACGCATTTTCTTCTTCAAGGTGATTGATGGAATCTTCTATTGAAGTGACCTTTGCTGGAAGCGCTTTCCCTGCAGTGATTTCCTCTCCTTTGGGTTCAGCATCCAGGACGGAAACACTGGCTGAGGCCCATTTCAGCGACTTGACGTTGAAACGGGACGAGATGCTGGCGCACCACCCACTCGCTCCCAGCACCAACAGCCCTCCTTGGTTGTCACAGAGTCATGCCCCCCCCCCCCACTGCAGTCACACTCCCTTTCATTGGGAAGCATCTGTGGTCCTGAGGGCTATGCTCTTAGAATTCCAGATGAATATGCTAGTGGGACCTGTACCAGGTGGAGGGCCGTGCCCGCGTGCATGCTGGGAAAGGGCTGTAACCTGACGAAGAAGCAGGCAAGGAGAAGGCTGAGACCCAGCGAGGCAGGGAGGTGCAGGGGGATGGGTGGGAAGAAACACCGCTTCAAACAGATTGCTATTCCTGAATCTGTGGTCCGGAGAGAGAGAGTGTGTGTGCGCGCCTGCATATAAACCAGCAACATTCTTTGCCATTTTGGAGGGCAGTCGAGTCTTTTCCTATCTTCACCTCTGTTTCCTGGGCCTCCTTCGCTGTATCATTTTCCATCACCTCCTGTCTGGGGTTCAACGCGAACACTAGCACAGAAATTCCTCAGTTGATTACCGACTGCCTCTCAGAATTTGGGACTCTAATTTCTTTGTGAGCTCGCAAGTCACACTAGTTTTCTGACCCCCTGTGTTTAGGACCATACGGGGCGACAGGAAACACACCAGCATCTCCTGGACTTTCGGAGGGATTTAACTGTTCATTGGGAGCATTGTCTTCTGGGGCGTGTCAGCCCGTGTTTGTTACCTCCTGACGGAAGAGGCGGAATCGAGGCTGCGTGGGCCTCATCCCACGGGCCGCGGCCGGGGCAAAGAGCCTCGGGCAGCCTGTGTCTCCGGCAATGAGCTCCCAGCAGAACGCGGGAGCCAGGAGCAAAGTCCGCTTTTAAGCAGTGATCCGTGGTAAGCGGTCATTATGATTTGTAAATAATGACCTGTTCCGTGACTTACAGAAAAAGCATCTATGGACAGAGTTATTTGAAAGAGTATGGGTATCCTGATCTGCTAGTCCGCTTCCCGACGGATCGACTAAATCTGCCGTTCAACACACAGCACACACACAGCATGTTGCTGTCACTTTCTGAGGGACAAGAAATACCTATAATAAATATAGAACAATGTCTATTTTTTCCTCTTTTGAACAAATTCAATATATGAATTTGTTGGAGGGCTGACTTCGAAGATTAAACATTATGAACTGGTAACTGGAAATCTGAATTCAAAACATTTTACCTAGCTATAGTTGTGTGTGCGTGTGTGTGTGCCTGCGTGTGTGTGTTATATTTTTAAATCTCTTTCAGATTATTTTGGAACTTGCTGACTTCTTTTGTTTTGGTTTCTTTACAGAACGATTCACTGAAGATCACTGATTTCACAATGCCTTATATAAAACTTTGTTTTTCACGAAGAATTTTGAAACTCAAACTGTTTAGTAGGTACGCTTGGGCACTTTACGGTGATAAATTTGGTAAAAGTAGGTATTTAAATTAAATATTATACATTTAGAAATCCTTGTTGTTTTTTAAAAAATAAATCGTACCCCCCTCGCCCCCACCAAGATGTATTAAGTAAGAGATGTTCTTATGCACATAAATCTTTTTCCCACATATTCCACAGCTTGGGCTACAGAGTTTAGTCGCACTATTTATTACTCTGAAAATAACCTTTCTGTTTCAAATTTTCCACAGGTCCAAGCAGGAGAGAATGCCCTGCAAGGAAGGAGATCTTTCTTTTTGCATAAGCAGCTCCCTCAAGGCCAGACATATCATTACCACGGCACCTGAGTCGCAAGTGGAGAACATGCTAGACGGTCTTACTTAGGCTGATACATGATCTCATTTCAAGTTTTTCACTTTGTAGAAGTTCTTGTTTCAAGGAAAGCAATTCTCCCTGCCTACATCCTATTTTTACCTCTGAAATAAATAAAAAAATGCCAGAATGGAACTTTTATTATTAAGAGCTGACCGTCCTCCTTTGAACTACAGCGGCATATAATCACTTATCCATAAATCATTTCAATGACTTCTGTCACCCCCTCTTGAGCCAGAAAGTCACACTTCCTCTGGTCTGACAAACCTCTTAAGATACTTCTTCTTTAATGTATGTCAAGCGTACCTACACACCAAATGACATTTCAAGAGTTCCCCCTATCTTAGGGCTTACGGAGAGTGCGGTTCTAAAATACATGGATTCTACTTTCCTTTCAAAGAGGTCAGAGATGCGGCTGTATTTAGCCTGTAGGGGTTTGCGTGTTCACCTCTCTGCGCTATGAGGCCGTGAGCTCGAAAGTGCTAGGTCTCTGCCCTAATTAACTTTCGAATGCTCTCCCTTGGGAGAGTGCTTTGAATAGAGCAGATGATCAATACATTATGAATTGAACTTTGAAACTTCTCGAAACCCATGTGTTGGCTGCCCCCCACCCCGCACTCTGTCCCAAGGAATGAGGGCCAAGGGAGAAGCAAGGGGAGAGAAGACCTAGTGAGAACGTAAAATGTGGGAGGAAAGAGGGTTGGCTTTCCTTCGCTCCTCCTCCCCGCGTCACACACACACAACAGTACCGGTTCGTCTTCACTTATGACCCAGTATCGATATTAATGAAAAGTTCTATGTGCTCCTCGCTTTCCTCTCTTGAAACTACTTACTCTATGTGGAAAGAGCGTATTATTAGGAATTCAATTTAGTCAATTGTCACATGCCACAGTGCAAGGAGTGGGTAGCAGAATCGGACACAGAGTCTGCCTTTTCCACTGTCAAGGGGGGTCCCTCTCCTGCCCCGCTGCCTCTCCTGCGGCTCTGAAACACAGCTTCGTCCGTCCCCTCTGACCTCGTTCTATCATTTACCACTATCGCTTCTTGTCCAACCTTCCTCGTTCCAGTGCATTTTCCTCTGAAATGTCCTCAGATCGCTCCCCATCTTCCACTGGCCTGCCTTGACTTTGCAACTCTTTCGGGGTTATAGCCTCATTGCCCTTTTCTCCGCCATGAAAAGGGCGTCTGCATTCATTGTCCCCATGGCCTCCTTTGGCGGTTCCAATGCAGCTCCCTGCAGCGAGCTTCTGGGCCACAGGAGCGGCGACCGCTCTGGCAACGGCCAACAGCCAATGAGCTTGCGGCGGCCTTCACGTGCCGGGAGTCAAGGCCTAGAGCCGTAACTTTTGTGGGATGGATGGATACGTTCTTTGCCTTCTTGCGGGTCTAGCTCTCTGCTTACCCTCTCTGACCTCTACCTCCACGTTTCTCCCATGAGCACCTCTTCTGCCGTCCACCTAAACTGTGGCGACCTCTTGTCGCCCTGCTTACAGCCTACTGCTCTGCTCACTTTAAATCTCAGTCTCCTTCCATGCTGATCTCTCCTCCTTTAGGTGGCACCCTTCCCCACACATGCATGTGAAAGACAAATGGATTTCTACGGCCTCGAAGCCCCCTGAGGCAATCTAACTTTATGTACATCTTCATCCAAACGTGGCAGGAATACTATTGAAGAGTTCCCTTTGAAAGGATTCATAGCTTTGTCTTCCAGACCCTCCCTCCCCTAGCATAGCTCTGTGAAAAGCACCTCCACTGACCTGCTCTCCCTCTGTTGGTGTCACCACTGAATCCTATTCCTTACCCATCACACCCAACCAACTGCCTAAAATGCCGACATTGGTTTTCTACTTTGCACTACAACCATCTGGTACCCTGTTCAAACAGACTCTCTCTCTCTCCTTAGCATGAAATAATGAACTGACCAACTAACTTAATGCATCTTGGAGCCAGAGTGATCATTCCAGAATAGAAATTTGTCCGTATCACTTTTTTTTTTTTTGCAGCTCTGTAGTGGCTCCTCACCCTCTGCAGGACGAAGTCCAGTCTCCGTGCCTTAGCATTAAAGATTCACGCCATGTTGTTACCGTTTCTCTGCACTTCGCTCTTTGGGGTCTCTTTAAGGCTGACGTCGCACCTGCTCTCCTTATGATGCATTTACCAAAACTTTGCTTGCTTTAATTGTGTTTGTACTTTCAGGTTAGTTTTCATCCCCGGGAAGCCCTAGTTCATCAGAACTCTCTTTTGTCATCTTGTAAGGTCTCTCCGACAGCTCCACTACCTTGTATTAAGATAATTTAGGTGTCTTTCTCCCCACTAGACGATACTTTTCTCAAAGCCAGAGATGAGGTCTGATTTGTCTTGGTGTTTCTTTTATTGCACACGTCACACAATAGGTACCAATGCATGCGTCTTGAACTGAATTGATATTTATTGCATATATCATTTCAGTTATTACCCATATTCTTCAGTGTTACAGGGACTTTTGGTAATTCCTACAGTGTGCAACTAGGGTGGCAATTAAAACAGTTTTGCCTAATAGAGCTTGTTCACCACAACTCCATGAGGGAGAGGATAGAATTCCCAGAGTGGGAAGTGAGGAAATTGAGTTGCAGAAATAGTAAGTAACAGGTCCAGAGTCACACAGCTAGTAAGTAGCAGAGCTCAGATTTGTATCCGGAAAGTCTGCCTGTCTCATCACCAGACTCATGCAAGAAAATCATTACTATTTCTCACATACTGTGTATATCTCCGCAAGCTCAAGTTTCATTTTTTTTTTTGCCTTATATGTGCTCATAGATATTCCTTTCTTGTAGAAGAGAATGGATTTACTCTCTTTTGTGGGGGGATATCAAAACTGAATCTCAAATAAAGTGAAATCAAATTATACCAATAAAGATGTTCCAGAAACAACAGAGTCCATTCTCACAATCCAGTCTCCACCGGGCTAGATTCTATGCCCAGAATACATCACCTAATGCGGTGATCATATTTCAAGTTCAGTGGCTGCCATAATTCACTGAAAACCATTACTGTCTCTTAAACATCACCCATTTCTTCAGTATTGCAGGCAGTGACGCAAAGACCGGTATAATCTGACTCCGAATATGCAGAAACAGTTCTGAAAAGTTACGTTCTTTCACTCACGTGTGTATGCAGGCACCTACTAAGCGCCACGTCCACAGTTCTCTCCGCGATCTCCCGGCATCTCACCCGGGAGGACGAAATGCGCCCCTCACCTTAACTACGGGGGTTGCCTGCGCAGGACCTACGTCAAGTTGCCGGCTCTGCTCCGGGTGCAGCTGGCGGATGAATACAGATCTCTCCCTCTGCGGCCTTTCCATCCCCGTGCCCTTGTCTTCTCCATCCCTCGGGAGATCACGGTCATAACGACCTTGACGGTCCTCATTCTCTCTCTCTTTGGCCACCCATCTTCCACTCTGCTATCTGGGCACAAAATCTACCCGAAAGGCCAGGCTTCTAATCCGCAGGAACGTTTATGAACAGTGAAATCCAGCCTGAGGTTTAATGTGTGCTTTGAATGTCGGGAGAAAGAAGACATTTGGGAAAGTCTAGGCCACGCCATGTCCTCGACATTTTACAACACGCACTGTGGTCCAGCCCTAGTCTCTGCCCAAAGCTCTCTTCTTAGTGACAGTCTGAGGACCCTTCCCCGCTCTTTGCCGGGGTGGGAGCGAGTCCGTACGCCATTCCCACTTGAACTCTTATTCTACTTGGGGCCCACTGATTTAAAGGAGTAGGACCCCATTACTGTATGTGATTTTAGAGATGTCACAGACCAGCTCTTAAAAGACCACCCAATATTGTAATCCCTTACAAATGGTTCTGTGGCTGTGATTCCCGTATCAGAAACACTCTCAGAAGAGCACGGGCCAAAGCCGATGGGCTTACGTTCCATCCTGCCCCTGTGGAGCGCACCCCCGCACCGCACCCCAAAGAAGGCTTTGTTTCCATGGGCAACAGAGCGGCCGGGGCACACTGACTCGGGAGCCCTGGGTGGGCTCGCAGCCCGGGGGTGAGTGGCTGCTGGCTGCCCTGCGTAAATACCAACAGAAAGACTCTCAGTGGAGGATCAGACCAGCGTGAATTGAGGGCAACTATAGGATGCTGCAAAAAGCCCGCCTCCAACTGAGCCCCGAGAAAGGCTCCCAGAGAGAACTCCGCGTGCCCTGTGGTTTCAATAATTTCTGCATTTAGGGACGGGAGTGTTTTGTCAGATGTTTGCAGCTTTTATATCGGTTTGACATACAACAGAATGTCATTACTGTCATCATTGCCCTTCATGTTCCAGGGAGAACACAACGGCTAGCAAATTTGTTTCTAGATCAAGGTGAGTTGAAGGAATTTTCATCACGCTTTGAAACCAAGCGTTCTGGGCGTGTACCTATAATCTCACATTTTCGGCTGTGAACAAAAGTGGGGGTAATTATTTTAACAAATTTTCAGCTGATCCTTTTCCTTTTTCATTTGCAAGTTCAAGTGCATTCCACTGCAGGGCATTAGGCTATTTCTAAATAGTATGTAATGATAATTGCAACATTTAGGTGATTCCAGCAATATTGTTTTTATAATGTAGGCAGCCTGAATAAGAACTTAATCAACCTGGATATTTTGCCTGTTATCTTTTTTTTTCCCCCTCATGAAAATGTGCAGGTGAGAAACTAGAGATAATAGCTCTGGAATGAGAGATTCCCGGGATCTGGTGGTATTGGGTTTACATGACTTCTCTTCAATGATAATGCAATTTCCTCATATTCCAAACACATTATTTCATTGAGAAACACTGAATAGCAACAGTGACTGTGACAAATTCTTGGGGTGTATTTGTTCTGTGGGGACAAGGGATGGGGCATCTCACCCACCATTGTACCCCCTCCCCCCACCATAACGTGCACCTAATTATGGTATTTAGGGGATACTTGCTGAAAGACTGACATGCCAGTTAACAGAGGCACCTGCAGAGTCACAGCAAAAAGTAAACCTCACTTGGCTGTGCTGCAGGGAAGAGACACATTTATAAGCCAATACCTATAAATGTAACAGTCATAGAGGAAACATACATTCTTCCGGGATTCTGCCACTGATGCCTGAATAAAGAAATGGTGACTCGATGTTGAGAAATAAGATCCTCTCCCATGTGCATGACAGTTGATGAAGCCCATGATCTTAGTTGGTCCTCACAGGTGTATTATGACTTAGGGAGAATATCCCATTTAACCGTATGTGAAGGAAAGTTAAGGGAGCTTGAATGATTCCCCTAAGGTCACATGGCAGTTGTTTAGGTCCTTGGGACCCCTTCTCAGTACTTTTTCTGGTCTACCTTAGCCTTGTCCAGTTCTCACTGGGAAAAACAGGGAAGAAGGTTCTACAACAGAGAGAAGAGGTCGCAGAATCAGTGAGTTACAGGGAGTCACTTAGAACCAACGTGCAGATAAAACGCATTCAAAGTTTTCAGAACACTCCTCCACACAGAGAACTGCCGGTTTGTCAACAGAATTTGGATCGTGTTGCTAAAATGTGAAAAGAGAGCGACTAACGATTTTAGGGTATACGTATCAAAATATTAATTCCCAACATTTGTAAAATGCTTTAAGGCTTTTTAAAAATAAATGTACTCATTGATTGTGATTTAATACAGTGCCCTTGATGCTAATTATTCATTAACTGTACCTTGGAGATACGGAGTTTCTTCCCAGGAGAGGAGTTCACGCAGTTCACACATATTTATTCATTCCCTAACATATCCAAGGCTCTGTGTGAGGGTCTCTCCGCCTCGTTCTCTTGGAGCCCTGAACTGTAATCCCAAAAGTCCTACCATCTTGCAGGATGGGCCACGTTGAGGGACGCTCAGCCTCTGTGGAGTAGAAGGGGGCTCGGCTGAGCTAAGCCTTCCTTGCACTGCCTCCTAGGCCCTGGTCATGCGAGTGACCATCTAGCTTCCTCCAGACTTAGCTGTGACACCCTTTGCATGCCCCTGAGGTGACCCTAGTTTACAGCACATGGGAAAAAAGGACCACCCAGCAAGCCCTGTCTGCACTGCTGACCTATCGAATAATGAAATACTGTTTTTGTTGATTCTAGCTATCCGCTTTTTGAGCGCAGTGTCAGGCAGCCGTCGGAGACTGGAGTACGAAGAGGCGTCCAAATTAATATGCACGCGTACACACGGCAGCTGGGACGGATGGGGCGGGGGGGCGGGCCCTCCAAACAAGACTGCGGTGGGGAACCCTGCAGTGATGTCCGATTTAAAACGCTTTTTTCTTTTCCCCACAGTGAGCACCATGCTGGCTAGTGTATATTCTGGAGTAGGGTGTTTGATAATAGGCTGTAAGTTTACAAAATGTAACTCCTGAGTGGAACATAAGGGAAGAGGAAGGTTAACAGAATCGTAGTCTTATCTAAACCATTTCTATTAACTCACACTGAAAAGATACTATTAACTGCCATAGAGTAGTCTTGTACGTTTAGAAAGGGTTTTTTAAAGACTCAATAATTTTAGAGAGGGAAACTTTGTCAGAAAAAAAGAAATTTATTAATCATTTATTTAAAACGTCCCAATTAGTAAGCTCCCACCGCGTATCCAGACTAAAATAATACTTGTACCTTGTAGCCATTGTGCCCTTGCATTCATTTAAAGCGCTGGGATTTTGAGGTGGCAGGATTTCACTGCTTTTCATCCTGCTCTACTGATACTTTGAAGCTTTAGAGTGGTGACTAAAAATTTTCTAAAGCTCTGCACATACGTTGCAGGTGGGAAATCTGAAATTCAGGTCTGGCTGTTTGCTTCCAACACCTTCCTTGGAAACAGCTACATTCTTGTAACTTCAGAGGCACCTGATGGTTTTGACCCTTAGGGCCTGGGACGGGGGTGTGCGAACGGTGACTGAGTAAGAAGCGGTTCTAGCGATTGTGTTGCCGTTGGCCCCAGTAAAGGTTTTTGTTGCATTTTCTTGTTAAAGCAGCCTGTTTTACCTTGAACCCTGAAGAGGAAGATGTGGTTTCCCAAATGAGTGAGACACACGCAGCTGCACACGCACAAACACACCCACACCCCGAGGTTTCCCCAGCAACTTTACATCAATTGTTTCTTTAACCTAAGAAAAAAACTTGAGTGGTATCTGAAGTAGACAGTGCACCAGGTGCTCAAAGGGAAGGCAAATCAAATAAACATTCTGCAAGTGGGGGGAAAAAAAAGATGTGTATTGTCCTCTGCAGGGCCAGCTGCTACAATATTTCTTGACAGTAGACATCATAAAGGTTCTTCCAATTCTGTTTGACTTTGAGCATGTTTGAGCATGTTAACCTAAGTCGACATATTGTTCCGTAGAAACAGTTTTGCTGCTTATGTGAAAGGGAAGACATAACTAAACAATCAACAATTCCTGAGACTGGAATCTCTGGGTCCAGAGATCAAGGACTGATCCACTTTAACGATGACAGATTTTAAGTTGATTCATGTGAAGTTCAGTAGAGCTGGCCTTCCTTAATGACCCACGTTTAGAAGGCAGGGATGTGTCTAATAATGCTTTGGTATGACTCTCCCGTTTGGGCTTCTCACCATCAAGCTTGATTTTAAAGTGCTTATTCAAGACAACTGTGATAGAATCTATTCTATTGTCAGTGACATCTGTTTTAGTGCTCACCCTCAGAGGACACAGATTCTACACCTCTAAGTCAGTGCTGTCAAAGGGAAATAGACTCAAATAAAATTTGTGATAGGGTCAGCCTTGTTTCACCTTTGCTTCTTGTTATTAGGAAGTCACAAACGTGGTTGTCTGTATTGAAAGGACATGACTTTTGAATCCAAAGACCTTAACTTTCTAGTGGCTTTTTACCATGGCAAATAGAGGAAAACATAGAAAACATCTCTTGTTAATGGTGTCAAGAGTGTTAAAAAACAAAAAAGCAAAAAACAGTGACACCAGTCTTCGTTGATTAAGTAGCGTAGAATAGTGTCCCAGGAAAAGTTTTCATGAATCCTATTCCCACACAATATAAAACTGGCATGACTGTTTATCTAATATCATACATAGAATTCCCACGTTCAATAAAAGTACATATTTATCAAGTGGCTTAGGAGCTATAAGCAGAGATAGAAAGTATACTGCATGCCATAATTCTTCTGGCGACTACATGCTTTTGGCTTGGGGTAGAAAATGTGAATGTGGACGTGGATTGGTGTGAGGCCGGGGCGGGGTAGCTCCAGGAAAAGTGCAGGTGATTTTACTTAGACGGCTGTAGAAATCCACCATTTCTAAACGCATTGCAGGAACACAAAGTGTCGCCACAGTGACTGAAGCTGCCCGTGCAGAGACGCCAGGTATCTGGGAGGCCGGACGTGAGACGCCTCTCCCGTTGCAGGCTGGTTACATCTGCCACATGGAAAGGGCAGGTGGATGGGCCGCGGTCACCTGTGCGTAATGTGTGTGGTATGAGGCGGCTCTTGCGTGGTTGTGGCAGGTGTACAGACTCAGGCAGATAAGCTGCACTTGACCTTTGGCCAGGGTCTCATCGTGTGCCTGGCGACCCCGAGGGCAGAGAGCTGAGCAGCTTTCCTGAAGGGTCTGTTCGCCAAGAGGTGGGCGGAGTTTCGGTGCTCCTGGGCTGACAACGGCGGGAGCCGGTACCCTGCGCCCGACGGGATGGGGCGGCAGCGCTTGGCCGAACTCTGAGGGGGCTGCCTGACAAGTGTCCTATGACAGAAGGATGGGGCCGACCCCATGCCCCAGCAGGGAGAGGCCTGGGAGAATAAACCCCCTGACCTCACTGTCCTACAGCCGGCCTTCCTGCCCGCTCGCCACTGGGCAAACCGAACCAAATACAGAGGGTAAAGAAACACATTAAAGCAGTTGTGAGAGGTCAGCCGCCCGGGAAGATGGACCCAGAAGGGAGACAAGCCTGTGTGAGTGGGGTACACCCAGCACCCTCGCCGCGTCTGGGACATCAGACCCCCAGGAGAAACCTCCTATCATTCAGGTCCAGTGATGTGTGTATCTGTATCTTGGAACGCTGTGCAGCACCCTCTCCATCTTGACCAAAAAAAAAAAAAAGAAAGAAAGAAAAGAAAAGGAAAAGAAAAAGGAAATTACTGAGCCCACCATGCTTTCCTTTTCGACTTGGGTGTCAGCGGGAAAGCCCTAGGTAATAGTAACGCAGTAACACCAGAGTAGCGATAACCTGAGTAGTTAGTAGTAAGTTCACCTGTTTCCTGCTCTTCTTCGTGCCCTCATTTCTTCCCCAACGGTCACAGCTTAACTGCACTTTGAACCCGTGGCTAGACACGCGCACTGACTGACTGCCACGGCAGCGCCACGGCTACCAGCCGGGTGACCTCGGACGAGGGACTTAGGCTGGCCAAGACAGTCTGCACATGTGAAAGCGAGTGATATTTTAACTTAGGATTTGCTCAGAAAGGCAAAGAGAGAGAACTCGGTAAATGGTAGCTGCAGAGATTGCTTCTGAGGTTTTCACAGGAACGGCTCATAAATAATTAATAATTTATATGAACTATTTATTTGTAAAATAATAATACATTATGGTATAACTACACTTTCTTAATCTGAAGAGTGGGATGATGTCTTCCTTGCAGTACTGCTGTGAACATCAAATAAGATAAAACATGGCGGGGCGGGGAACCTCACGGCATGCCCGTAAAGGCTAGTTCTCGATGCCATTGAATATTATCAGCAGTATTCAACAGTTAAGTTCTCTCCAGCGGGAGGGGGACTGGCCGAGCTCTGAGCGTTTCTCAGGGGGCCCGGTGCAGGGTGCCTCGTGTCCCAGATACCAGTGGAAGGAGAGTGCGGTCAGTCCCATTTTAGGAAATGAGAACTTGGACTGAAAAACAGAGTCTGTGTTAGTGGCCTCTCCTGGAAGTCTGAGAATGAGGATCATAAGAATAAAGAAGTGATGATAATGTTTTATAAATGGACTTAACCCAAAGATGTTTATCAATACCGAGAACTAAAGGAAAGCAAAGTACTTCCCCAAGGTTATATTTTAGGTGATCATGTCAGCAAAGAAAATGATAAAGGACAAGTTAAAAAAAACAAAGATAATAAAGGCATTTCCTCGGCATGGATATTAAAGTCCACTAGCAAAGCAGTTAGGATTTACTATTCTCCCTTAATGGAAATATTAAGATACGTTTTGTTATTTATAATGTATACAAATCTATACAGTTTGTAATCTCCAAAGAGAATGCACAAGTTGCCGCACAAGAACAAAATCCTGGGGTGAATCAGTCTACCTTGCGATGCCCTTTCTTTATGGTCTGTAGTGGCACACGTGGGACCCCCGGCAGTACCGTGACCTGTCTTTGAGACGTTAACACTCCACAAACTTTCAAAACTTAAGATTTGGGAATTTTTATGACCAGGATGAATATGGAATGTGGGTCTAGAGTTGTCTTTCAGTTCGAGGCCTTTATCACGTAAAAGCCTCATGGGATGGCAGAACTGCAATGAAGCAGTTTCAGGAGTTCCCGGTTCTAGCCCCAGGGCCATCACAGAGGAGCGCTGTGACCTTGGACAGAGCCGTGTAACCTCCCTGGGTCTCGGGTTTTTCATCTGTAAAGCATGAGGTTGAACTCTGCTATCTCTGAGGTGCTCACCGGGAGGTAAAGTTTTATGATTCTCCGTGAGTTAATTACTGATGTCTTTTGAGGTCAGCTTTGCATCCTTCATTGTTTAAGGCAGCCATAAACAAGAATAACCTCTGCTCCAAAATTAGAATACCCTGTAACGTACTAGAAATAGACAGAAATATTCTAAGGAGAACAATGATTACATCATTTGATGTAGGCTTGAAGCTTCCAAATTCAAAACAAAGCGAAACAAAGCGCGTTTACTGTCTCCTTAAGTGTTTCCCTTGTTCAAAACCAAATCAGGACTGAGACCCATTATTCTCTACGGCTGGACGCTACATTCCGTGGGGGGCACTGTGGTGAGCGCCTTTGCTGTCATCTGGCATGGCGTCAGATCTGCCTCTGTTCCCTGTCAGCCCTAGTGACAAAGCCTGGCTTCCCTTACATGGAGGGTGCATTTCAAAGAAAGGCAGGACAGCATCTCTTCTGTGGCTTAGCTTTCTTCTGCTGTGCGCGCTCTCACTTCCCCGGTGTGAGGCCGCTGGCCTGTGTTCCTGTTTTAATTCCTTCACAGATGTTAAAGAGACTAATAATGTCCCCAGGGCCTGTCTCAGACAGGACAGCACAGGAGACAGCGGCTGTCTGTGGGACATTTTAACCTCCTTCGCCAGAACCATCACTGAGTGCCTAGCTTGTGCCCCATTTTTTGAGGCTTAGATTTTAATGCCATGTTATACTTACTTGGCAAGTATTTAAGATAGTGCCACTGAGGGGGGTTGCCTTATGATAGTGTATTCTCAATGCTAAAACAAACAAATAAATAAACAAAAAACGCTTGAGACACAAACACTCAGGGGTATAATTTTACCACAAGGGAATCCCATTTACAAAAATAAGAAGTGTCTTCAGGACAAGGAGATTGACCCCATCTACAAAGCCTGGAGCCCGCTTGTCTGTAAATGAGCCACCTTTCTTTGGTTGAGAGCCACTCTCCAGGACTGAGAAGTTACCAAATGAATCAGTAGTTTAGAATATTCAATATCCCCTGAAACGGTCTGAATCAGGTAACACACTCCAAAACACATCCTTTTTTCAGATAGCATCTCACCTAAGCAAAAAAGCAAAACAAAACAAAAACAAACAAACAAATAAAAACCCCCCAACAAACTGATGGTTGCCAGAAGAGAAGCGGGTAGGGCGATGGGTGAAAAGTGGGGAGTAAGGAGTACAGACTGGCAGTTACACAATAGTCACGGGGATGTAAACAGTCACTACAACACAGGGAATGCAGTCAATGATATTGTAGTAACTGTGTGTGGTACCAGGTAGGTACTAGACTTATGGAGGGGATCACTTTGTAAGTTATATAAATGCCTAATCACCATGCTGTATACCTAAAACTAATTTAAAATAATATCGGATGTCAACTATACTTGAAAAAAAAAAACCCCTGCTTTTTCTTTATACAAAATGATTAAGCAAGTTACAAGGACTAAGAATATTTTCTTCGGTTTTCAACATGATCTTATTTTCAGTTGCTGTAAGATGTAATGATATCTTTGAACTTCTTGAAGAATTTTATGTCTGAAGAACAGAATGCTATTGGCTTTTCATAGAAGAATGTTGCTGCTCTGTTTCTCAGAATGGAATTTTAAAGTGTCTTCTCCACACTTGTACTGTTTTCCAGTGAAATTGGGTTTCAGGGTGAGAAGCTGCAGAGACAAAACCCACTCTCTGACCACGCACGTGCTCAGAAGCAGTCTTTGAATTAGCTGCCGAAATGTTCTCTCCTTACAGAGATCGCTTCCACGAGGGGTCTCTTTTCCCTGCAATGCCTCATTAGCTCTGAAGACACTTCTCCCTAGATAAATTTCAAAGCGCATCCTAATTAAGACTTCACTGGGGTGGTCTGAATAATTTAATCCATTCAGAAAACCGATAGAAAAAAAAAATCACTCTAGGCAGCTGGCAGGGTTGACTGGGAGGATAACCACGGTGCGTGCAAGCTTCGGGCTACGTTACATGGAGTTTTCCACAATCCAGCCTCAACGCCGCGCGATAAATAATACTCTCAGGCAATCTCAATCATTCATCTTATTAAGGCTTCTGCAGCTGTAATGCTGTTTTTGTCTCCCCAAGACTCATCTTGTTCCTGTCACCCCTCTACCCCATCAAGTCCTTGAAAACAGCAAATTGCTGAATGGTGAGTGGACTTGCATTTGCGCATGTGCGGGTCTTCGATTTTGCTATGGAAAGTCTTTCCGAGCTTTCTCCTCACCTGGATGATAGCAAAGGATTCCAGTCTTTAAACAGATGACCAGGTTCTTTCTCTAAATCTGCCCAGCGGGACATCCAAAGGCCCTGTCCTTTACCCACCATCTTACCGAAAACATGACCTTTTAGTCTTCCATTTGTCATTTTCCCATCTATTACTTTCCAGTTGTACTTTTAAGATCTAGCAGATGGGATATGCAGTGAGTAGCATCTGAAAAGCACAGTGTAAAATGATTAAAGAAATGACCTGACCTGATCTGAGCCCATCGCATACACATTTTTCCATATGGAACAGGAAATGGCAAAAAGCTCCAATTTTGGTACACGATTTCCTTCACAGTAAAATTCCCCTGCCTTCCCAGGCATGTTCCTAGTTAGTATCTCAACAAACGCTATGCTCAAATGACACTCAGCTTTCCTGGAACATGTCCGTCTCTTCGTCCTCTCCGTATTTTATCTTGACTTCTTATTAGGAAAATTATTGAATACACACGAAAATTGTAAGAAGTGCCGTGCAACACCCACAGTGCCCCACTTAAACGCCGCCATCGATATTTTGTTTCCCTCACACGTCTGTTCGCACATCTGCCCACCCATCGAAGGGTCTTACTTTTCTTTATTTTGGAGGAAACAGCAGACATTACTATACTTTAGCTCTGAACCCTTCAGCATGCGCATAAGGTTTTTAAAAATGTAATTAAAAACAAACTTTTTTTTTGAACCATAATAATTGATTATTTAATGACTGGAATTAATTTTGAAAACATGCAAATTCCCTTTGTGTGTATTTACCTGAGCTTAAAATGAAGATTTATGATGGGGAATAATTTTCCTATAATAACTTCTGTTTGTCTTCATAAGACATTGTTATTTGTGACGCTCATGTAATTATGTGCCAGTGTAACTCAAGGATGTAATGACATTTCTCTTTGAAAGCATTTAAATAACTCAGGAAATTGCTTTACTGTTCTGTTTCCTGACTTAAACCCCACTTTTGCCATGTTCATTTTATTATACAATCTGTCTCAACTCACCCAGGCAAAATATATTCCACCAAGTATAATGTGCATGGAATATTTTACTGGTTGATAGCCATATAATTATATCCATTCTTGCATTTATATTTGTACACAGGCATTTAGCATCCTATATATAAATAGTCCTGTTTATAAATTTGAATGCAAGCAAGGTCTGAAGAGGGATTACACATTTATTTTTCCTCCTTTAGTGATTTCAGCTGATTTTATAATAGGATATTTCATGATTATAATTTACTTTAAAGATTATAAAAGATTCATTAAGGAAGGAAGGACGGAAGAATAATAACTCAATAAAATTATAATATGTAATTAGTTTGATTTGAAAGTAAAAAAAAAAAATTAGACCTTTGCCTCCATAAATCTATTGATATTATTTTTCAGTCCATAACACAGGAGCGCACTGTCTACAAATTACAATGAAT
This sequence comes from Mormoops blainvillei, assembly GCA_004026545.1. Taxonomy (NCBI): domain Eukaryota; kingdom Metazoa; phylum Chordata; class Mammalia; order Chiroptera; family Mormoopidae; genus Mormoops; species Mormoops blainvillei. Next base: position 69,822 of record PVJD01007071.1, on the reverse strand, counting down.
TAATACAATTACAAGAGACCACATAAATTCATATGTTATGGCGGTGGAGAAGCTATGTTCACCCAGGTGGCACTAATATTATATGAAAACACCTGTAAACAAATGCTCACTTAATCCCTTTCCTGTTGGCCACAGCAGCTGTTATTGGCGGGACTGGGGGCCACCGTGCATGGGAGGGGCTCTGCTTTGTCACGGTTTTTATTATGAAATCCCTTGTTTGCATGGTGTTCCCCTCCTTCCTGTCAAGGTGGGCGTGGAAAGCGCCATCGCGTGCTGCTTGCCTTCCCCCTCGTGGGGTCTGCAGACCGATTCTGACGTAGCAGCGAAGCCCCGCTGCGTCGTGTAGCACGTGGACACGGGCTCCGAGGCGAGCAGGAGGCGCACGGCCAAGGCCAGAAGAGAAAGGCTAAAGCGACTCATAGCAATGCCGCGGAGATCGGTGGCGCCGGAAGCGCCTACTTCCACTTTTCGGAATGAAACTTTGACGTGAGTGCCGAGGGAGACAGACTCGGGCCCTAATACTGTCTTAATTAGATATCATTTCAATTAAAAGCTATGTTCTGGAGCAGCAACGACTCTTTTATTGTATCGGTAATCACCTACTGATAACTTTTTTAAAGGAAACAAAAGACTTCTATTTTGGGTCCTTGACCTGTTAATGGGCATCTCTTAATAAGTTCTAAAGCAGAGATGATTTTTCTCCCATTTCCTGCTTTCTCTTCCCATCTGCAAGACGCCAATCTCACAATTGAATGCTAGCGCTTTGGGGAACACTCACATACCCCTTTTTCAATTTCGTCTTGATCTTTTTCTCCTCTCTGCCCTTCATGCCACCTTGCCTGTCCCAGCGGGACCGAGCAAAGCAGAGACGGCACTGGAGAGTGTCGTTGGCTGATGTGCATAAGATTAAGAAAGTATTTGGCTGCTCTCAGTGTCACCGTCTTTATCTGTACAGACTGCATCTCTCATGCCCATCCTACTGGCTATGGAAATGGGGTGTCAGCTGTTTAGGGGTCTCGGGTGTGTGAAGCTGCCCAGCACCCTGCCTTTCCAAACCAGGTGCCTGTTCACGCCCACCACTTTCTATAGTTCCCACGGGGCCTCCCAAAGGGGGAAAATAAATCGCACCATTTCTTCAATCCAAGATTGGGCACACAAAATTTGTCTGGGAGCTTGAATGGGAACAGAGACTAGCATCCAACGAGAGCTGAAGTCTTGGAAGACACCACGAGGACTGCAAGAGAAAATTCACCGCAAAGGAAGGAGAAGTCGAGCAAAGAAAGGGTGTAGGTGGTTCTAAGAACAGCAGGATGGCTAATTCTAGAATTCCTCCAATTCCAAGTTCATGTAGCTACGCACAGTACAAAGCCATTGTGATGTATGCTACATTTGTTTTTATCATTAATAATCCATACAGGGAAATAGTATATGACACCAAACATTAAGAAGCAATTTTGTTTTCCTGATCTAGGTATTTTGAAGGTATGATACAAAAAGATGATGTTGCTTTTTATTTAAAAATCCATTAAAGTTAATGAACCAAAGTAATTTATTTTAGTTAGAAAGTATTAACAAATCCTAAGTGACACGCCAGCCACGAAAGAATGTAGCATCTTTTGCCAAACGTAGATTTTGAGACAAAAAGGGGAAGCCACTAAAAATGAAAGTAAATGGTTCTAGCGTATGCTGGTTACATGGGAGGACATCACATTACAAATCTGTTTTATTCTAAATGACATAAATTAGGTCCATCTGCTTATTCAATTAAGCCTGTTTATTTTGAACATAATAATTTGCTTTTACATCATAATTCTATATGTTCTTAACAGTTTTCCTGGGAAAATGTGTACCTATATTCCTTCTACATATTCGTTTTTGTTGTAGAATTTTGACAGTTGTTTTAGAAATATTTCTTTTTCTTTTAAAGATATATCAATTTGTATCTCTGGCAATAGCCCATTGACAATCTTCCTTTTCTCTAATTTACTTATCCACTCTTCTTCAAAATATTTACTTAGAATAGACTAAATATAGTACATATATTTACCTATAAATTTTATATACATATTTATTTTTATGTTTTTATATTGTGTGTCTAAAAGCAAGGAGGAGATATCTAGGTGAAGGAGAACAAGACAGTGGAAAAGGACTTAAGTGCCATGAGGACCTCCTCAGTCGTTAAACGCGACACACACAGCAGGTGCACGGGGGATGGGAGGTGGGGGTGCTCTGTACAGTGATGGGGCCCTGGCATGGCAGCACCGAAACAGTACGGTTACTATTTGTGCAGTTTGAGGTGTGTACACTTTACATAAGTGTGATTACAATAATTATGCAGAATGGGAGGTGGTTCAGATGACACCAAAACTAAAGTCAAGAAAATCATTGAAATTCGATGATGGACATCTGGGTATACAATGCACTATTCTGTTTATCTTGCATATATTTAAAATTTTCCACAATTAAATGTTGAGTAAAAATAAGAGGTCAAATCCTTAATTCACATTTTCAATTTAGTCAAAGCAAAGTCAATGCAGTTATTTATAATCCTATTAGACAGGACATACTAGAAAACCAGACGTGCAGAACGTCTTGATATTTTCTTGATATTGATGCCTTAAAGAAGTTTTCTGTCTGGGTTCTCATAAAAAGGACATGATCTGACATATTTGACATTTTTGGTAAATTAAATAGTATATCTTTAATAAATGAGTCTTATTCTCTCGAGTCAAAATGATTGTGTTAATGCAATTGAGCAAAAGCATCTTTGAAGGTAAAAGACCAGCTACATACCACGGAGGAGTGTTTCTTCCCAAATTTTTTAGCTTGACAAACCTTCTAAATTTTGTAAAAAAAAAAATAAATAAATAACTTGCAAGTTTAAATGCTTTATTAAAAAGTAAATGATTTTCAGTGTGGCTCTAATTTGGCAAAGCAACATCGAACACTGGCTAAGAGATTCAAGCAGTTGTTAAGTTCTTGCAACACCCATTGAGTTTCCCTCTCGGAACTGGGCGTTAGGGGGCGGGCGTTTACGTTCCCTGCAAGGACCGTGAGGGAGGACATTCAAAGCCACCAGGCAAGCTGCCGTGCTTCGCTAACTGACCTGAATGGAAGGTGGGCATGGCATCCGAAGAAAATTAGGGGGCTTACCCACCGCACCTGCCACCACGCCACCAGAGAAGGGGGACTGTCAACTCTCATGGAAAATAAAAATAAGAGACAAGACGGCGGAAAGGAATCTCACCGACGGTGAGCCAGGCCATCCCGTGGTGACGGCTCAAAGGCGCCAGGCGCCAGGGCACATACTACGGTCTCCCATTTACCCTGGACGGCGTATTCCTACAGTAGCGCTTTTCTACAGTAGCGCTTTCAGCGGCATCCACGGCGGCTCCACTGTCAGGGTGCGCTGGGCCCGGGGGCAGAACCAGACCGCTCAGGAGTTGGTGGCGGGCCAGGACTGCATGCGGTGCGGGGGTCCCTCCTCGCTGCACGGCCACGCCTGGGGCCGGGGACTTATGTGAACCCTTCCAACCCACCTGGTCAGCTTGCCCGGAGGTGAAGAAATTATAACGACCTATTAGAAAGACCTAACTCTAAATCCCTTTGATACTTTCAGGGAAAGGCACTCCCCTGCCACATACTTTAATTGCTTAAAATTCTTAGGCTTGGTCTGTTGAAAATGTGCTCTGGTATAAACACTATAACCTTTGATATTTTTTCTTCCTCTTTCTTCCACACTTAGCAACTGATTGCATAAAAATTAGGGTAACTCACTCTTACAATATAAAAAATATCTTCATTCCATTAATTCTCCTGGGTTTTTCTTTGGGAATAATTTATTAAACTTAACTTTTGGTATGGTGATTTTTGGCCTATTTTATTTATTCATTAGCCAAGCTTTCCTGATTTCATTTTTCTTGGGCGATACTCCATTTTGAAATAACTTTGGGCAATTTGTTGTCCATTAATTACTACATTGTTATTTCTGCATTGAACATTAGAAAATTAGTATAAAAAAGCTCTTTATATCATCCCAAAATTTAGTATTACAGTAGAATTAATTGAATCGGGAAATTATGAGAGATCATCTATAACAGCTTTATCTTCTCCTTCTCTGGCCCTCAAAGCACTTTGAATCATAGACATCCACTGTATTTAAGTTTCAACAGGGCCTCAGTTGCGAACTTTGAGCAGGATAACCTCCAGGGGGCGCACATTTGAGATGAGCCAGCCACAAGATCATGAGTTCTGCAAAATTCAGGCCCCAGTGCTTTTCGGGGCAAGTTCCCATACCATAGCAAGTCTTTGTCAGACTGATGAATTGACCCCTAACGACATTCTCCCACATGGGTTGAAACTGAGAAACATCAATAAATTGAGTGCTATAGATCCACGCAACAGCTAGAACAGTGGAGAAACACCAAGAGCCAGTTGAGAAGCAAAACAAACTGTGACTGTAGAGCTGGCCCGTCCAATACCACACACACTAAATCTACCTATGCTGGGGCCACGCAATGCTACCTGGTCCACCAGTACCTCCTTATTTAGTTTTATTCTTAACTTATAACTTACCATGCTCCCCGAGTCAATTTTCTTTCCTCTAATACATATACCATTTTATGTCTACCACTAAGACACACCTCCAATCTTATCTAACAGTCCTCATTCTTGCTTGGAGTTTCCATTATTGATATACATTTTGATATATGACAGAGAGAAGTTGTTAAAATTAAGTCTGAGTTGCGACGTATTGAATTTGCATTGCCGTAGTAAGAGTTCATCCCATTGCTTATTGCATCTCAGTACGATGTTGAACGCAGGTAATTTAAGAGAGGTGATGAGACAGAGGGTCTGGGCTCCATCAGTGCCAAGATGGATTGATCAAAGTCAGGTCCCAGGCGGCTGGGGTTACTCTCACCACCCAGGTGGAAGTTAAAACATAGGAAAGGTGGTTCTCCAAAGAGGCAGAAAGAGCATTAGAATCACATTATTACACCTTTGGTCCAGCAAGAGTCCTTTGCAACCAAATGCAAATGAAAACATCAAAATGATTTATGATCTTTGTTTTTTCCTGTCCTAAAGCAGAATTATTTCTGGATTTCTCAGGAAGCAATTCGCTAGTTTATGAATTATCCAATCTCTTTGTTACTACTTTCATCTTTTATCTCTTTTTATTATCATTTCTCTTTGGGTTAGTTCCTCCTCCGAAGGATGGCAAAAAGAACTGAGAAGGGCATGTCAGCAAGTTTCCTTGGGTGGACCTTGGAAAGGCTTCATGAGACTTTCCTGTGACATCTCATTGAATATAAACAAAAACGTAATGATAAAAATTGAATCTGAGATCTGGAAGGAAGTAGTAAGTTGATGCAGCATAACCCTCACCCCCCCAAATCTTATCATTCTCTCTCCAATCATCAAATACTTTTTTAAAAGCTCTTGGATCTTATCCAAAGCAGTAAATTCAATCACTATAATAATAATGAGAATGAAGAGAATAGAAGTAATATAATATAATGGCTATTCACTGAGCATTAACTTTGCACTAGACACTGTGTTAAGTGATGAACATGATTGTTATGAGGTAGATACTATTATTATTCTCTTTTACATATACTTCTATTCAGTTTTCTCTATTATGCAAACTAGCGATGAAGAATTTTATTTTTATATGAAATAGCAATATGCATAAAATAAGTGACATATTGGTTGTAATTCTCTATGCAAATTCACTGTAATGCATCTCCCAGTGACATCGCTTTATGGTAATTGTTGGGAATAAGCATCATGTTCCCCCAAGTTTTCTTTCTCTCCTATAATCATCCCCGTTTCTCCTGTCCTTTCTGTCATTCTGCACCTAAGCACCTTCTTCAGGATTTCGACAGTCCCTCTATGATGTACCTCCCAGAACCGAATACAACAGTCAAAATGTGGTCCCACCGTTCTCTGTTATTTTCACCCTGGGGCCTGAAACTGGCTTTTACACAACCATAGTGTTTCATTTAATGTGTTCAAGTTTAAAACTTGGGCGTAAGCTCAAGGCCTGAAAGACTTTCGGTTCAAATGTGGGCACTTTAACTAGTAAAGAACATATTCTTTATCATTTGGTTATCCAAGTCCACTAAGTTAGGAGGATTAACATACAAATAATGACATAAAATGCCAAATAATACATCTAATACGAGATATGAATGATGAGTATGTAGTTTCTCTGTACTGATTTGCAAGTTAATGTGAGTCTGAATTTACTTTAAAATTAAAATTTGAAAAGAAAATATAATATCCAGTGTTAGTGAGCAAGTAGGTACAAGCAAACGTTCTCTTGCAAGGGACCAGGGGGAGTCCACTTGCAGTCGGTGACCAAAGCCTCATAAAGGTATACACTGTGACCGTAAATACCACATAGGGAAAGTAACCCTAAAATAATGACGACAAACACGTTAGCTCTAAATCTACGTATAGGCGATTCTATCGGCACTCATGACTCTCTTTTACTACAAAACAGAGTAAAAAAAGGCAACAATTTTTGCCACATCACTCTTCAGAAAATAAAACAACGCTAGTTCCACCAAGCAGGTGCCACTGATACAACAGAAATATTAACTGCTGAAACATTTACGTTAACATTTACGTTATTTCCTGTCTCTCTATCTGATGGGCCAACAGAAAGCCCCCATCCTTTAAGGGTTCTCCTCCAAGAATCCTTGTAAGAACCCTGGGCTATTTTCACGCGAATAGTCTGACATTACCTAGACTTCAGCTCGGCGTTCCTGGACAGGGAGGCCGCTGGGTTTTCCCGGAGGACTGCGGGGTTATGGGCCCGCCTCTCCCCAGGACGCCCCATGGAGGAGGGGGCCTTCCCAGGGCCTCGGGCCTCCCTTTCCTCTCTCTGCTGCAGTGGCGGCTCGATAGGCTGCTCTCGTCCTGCCTGTCTCGGGCCGCCCTTTGTGCCACGGCTGAGCTCTCTGCATTGTGAGCAGCTGTGTGCCCCACGCGCGTTCAACGCCCCCCGGATCCTGGGACATCACCTTCTCTGCAGGGACAACTGGGCTGCCCATTCCACCTGTTCGTCCCCATGGCTGAGAGACAACCGTCTTTGGTGTGCCCGGTTCTCTTGGGTACGGAACCCACAGCTGAGCCACTTTGTACCACATATGAAATACGCATACACGCATGTAGTTACACACATGTAATTATATAGTGATGTATGCACATGGCTCCATAGTTTTATGTGCATCACATAATGAGTCAGTGATACAATGCACTCGTATTTCATTTCTACCACAGTCTTCGCTCTTCCAGGGCAGGGAGGCGCTCAGGGTTAGAAGGCTGTGCCGGAAAAATCGCACAGGGTAAAGGCAGAGCCCACGAATCACCTTATTAAAGTGGCCCTATGGGCTCGGCATTGTCTTAGCTGCTCTTGCGAAATCAAAAGAATTAGAAAGGCAGATCTGAAAACCTTGAGGGGTCTTCCATCTTGCTGAGAAGACTAAATTTACCCACAAAGCAGTAATTTGCCCTTGCGGTTCTACACATGCACGAGCGGCGGGTTCGCTGGGGTCCCCAGTTCGCCTGAAGAAGACACTCGTCAGCGCTTCCTGGGTGGACTCAGGCAGGGGCATCCACTGCTCCTGGACATCGGAGACACTGTGGGACTCCAAGAGGTCCACCTTTCTCCTCGGGACAGTATGGCTCCCATCGGAACACTATAAACGTGGTCCAAAGAGCCCGCCGCCGCCTGAGAGGGTCGTGGACGGACTGCCTGGGACGGGCCCCGCCGCTGGCCCGCTGGCACTGATGAGTTCCATCTCTAGAGTGAGCTTCCTTCTGCCCTTGGCCGTTCAGTGCCGTCTAGGGTTCCTTACAGGCCTGGCCATCAATGCGGGGGGCATCCGGGCCCTGGGCACGTTGGGAGTTCGTGGTCAGTGTCAGACATTAGAAGTCTCCGCGGTGGTCGGTACGCGTGTCCACTCAGGAAATCTGGACGGCGGGAGTCTGTGGGACACTGGCTCCCAACCGTCTGCCAATGCCGGCTTCCCACCCTCTTGTCCACCCCAGCCTCATCCCTCCACCTTCAGCCTCTCTCCACAGCCAGAGGATAAAGTGCCTCTCTCACTGGAGGCAGTGGGGCAGGGGCACTCAAACAACAGGGGCCTGGGGTCTAACCTTTGAACTAGCTGTCATATACAAATCTGTATTATCGTAGATATGCGACCTTGCAAGGGTGCCCCGCCTTTTGGCGTCTCTGGGCCGCACTGGAAGAAGAAGAGTTGTCTTGGGTCACACGTTAAATACATAGCGACATGTACTCACACACACACACAAAATCTCATAATGCTTTAGTAAATTCACGATTTTGTGTTGGGCCACATGCAGAGCCCCCCTGGGCTCAGGCGGCCTGCGGGCTGCGGGTTGGACACCCCTACTGGAGTATTAACGTAATTTTATTATAGAGAAGTTTGCTTGCCTAGGATTCTTTGAATGTTTAATTATTTTATATCTATACATACATATACAAATATAAAAATATGTAGGAATATAATATTTAAATATGTGTGTGTGTGTATATATATATACACACACACACATATTTAATAAAATTGATTTAAAAATGAAATGCTTCCAAATAATTTCAACCTGGACATTGTTGTCGTGTCATAGCTTTAAATTCTAAGAATTGAATCACTGGTTCCTAACAAAGGACATGGTTTTTTAAAAGAGCAACAGCATCTAAGAGGCAGAAAGTGCAGGTATAACAGCCAGGGTCGCGGGCACAGCTTTCATTTGCTGGAGTTTATGAAATAAAAATGTACCTGTTATTCCACAACACCCCCCCACCCCAGACTCATTCTTTAGGTTGAGTGATTAATCAAAGCTTTGCCCCAATCCACAGGGGGGCTTGGAAGTGCAATCCTGATCCAAACGCAAGCCCTGTTTGCAAATTGGAACCCAAATCCTAATCCCTCCGGGGCTTGTCCCTCCCGCTGAGAAGGGCATTGTGGTTTTGATTTGAGATCCGGGAACCTTTTCAAAAGTGATTGCTATTCTTTGTACCGTTAAACACACAGGCTTTTAAACGATTCTTTTCCTTTTGCGTAAAATGCACTCAGAAATAGAGCTGATAATTCGGCTGGCCTAAAAAACGGGGAAGGAGGTGCTTGAAAAGATAGTTATTTAACAAAAGATGGTTAAAATAATTTTAGTTCAACATGGCTCGTGTTTCAGATACAATCGTCAGAGATGACCTGGAAATGAAGGGAGGCCGGGCATTTCTATCTGTGACCTCCCTAACTTGGTGGTGATTGTTAAGAAGGCGTAGCAATGAAGGGTATGTTCGGTTAACAGGACAGCGACTGAAATGTGAGATGTGTTTGGTTTTCTTCTGACTGACGCAACTACAAAGACAGGGAACCCAGGGCCCAGAGAAGGGTTCCAGGTGACCTCCCACCCATTGCTTCAGAGTCCCTACCAACGGCCCCTGTTCTTGTGGTCCACCCCGCCCCCTGGCACACCTGTCCCCCAGCCACATCCAGGTAGCAGATGGGGAAACCGCAAGTAGAGGAGAGAAGGGGATACTCCTCCCCTTTTACCGTAAGCACCTCCCAGAAGCCCCACTTCGCAGCGTCGCCCTTCCCTCTCCAGGGCTAAGTCACAACCGGGGACTTAGGAGGGGGGCGGGACTGAAGCTGGAGAACCATGTGTCCAGATCATTATTATTTTTAAATTAAGCAACAACAGGAAATGTGTGTTAGAAGATAACGTGCAGCTCCTGCCACTGAAGTGTAGCGTAACAGTGTTTAGGATGAATGAAATCTTGCCTGAGAAATGACGATCGTGTTTGTTGCGTCTGGGCCTGGTTGGGGGACGTTGGCACATATTGTGCCTGGAATCACAGTTGGTCTGATGTACCCAGTCATGAAACATCGCCAAAAGCAAGAGCCTTAGACCCGCTGGCACAGCTCTGTCTAAGTCAGGTGTCTCTTACTGGTGCACTTGATTCAGACGATCCCCCCAACACCTTGAATTTTAACTGTGTTCACTGTTCATCCACCTCGGATACTTGTTTCCCTTTCCCTTTCCAAACTCCAGACCGTTTCTGCCACAGGATCTAGCAGCGGTACATATTTCATCCCTTGCAAACTGGATCTGGCTTGGACCCACCCCTCCTTCTGTAGGCAACATCTAACCACCAGAGTCAGGCAAGTTTGTTAGTGACGTTGATTGCTTTTTTTAAATTTTGCTGGGAAACACGTAAACTGAAACTGTCTCAGGCACACGGACACATATGCATGCCCTGGAAATAACGGAGAGCCTAGGACACTGTCGTCATGGAGGAACACTGGCGGCTACTCTTCCTTCGGGCTGTATGTTGGAATATGTCATAGCAGGAGAGCCTAACAGCCAAAGCGAAGAGAGTTAATATATTAAAGAAAAAACAAAACTCTAAAAAGCAGGACCAAAGAAATATTATAAAGGCGTCTGGGACACGGGTAGGAGCTGTTTGAGACTCCTTTGCCCCCAGACTGGGTTGTTACAAAGCTGATGAATAGGCTGAGGACTTTTGCTTCTGTGTGTGTGTGTGCACTTATTTTTATTTTCGTGCAAAGGCACGAAGCAGATCATATTAAGCAGCCAGAATCAGTCATTTCAGCTGCACCAAATTTCTTATGTGTGTGTGTGTGTTTATACATTGCACCTCTTTCTCTGTGTGTGTATTGTATCTATATATATGCAAGTATTAGTAATTACTTGTGATTAAAAATTTAAAGGCAAACTGATGGACTTCTGGAGAGGGCCTCCCGTGTGACAATAATCCCTGCTACTTCTTACCCACCCATTCCACATTTGTACACTTTCAATGGCTCCCACAAACACAGAAGAAACCTGCTCTAAAAACCTAGCATCTTAGAATTTAAAATGTGGTGTTGAAATGTTATGATTTAAAGCAGCGACTTTGCTGCCCGTATGTGTGTTCTTATAATTATCCCAGGGAAGTTCCTAAGGGCCCCGCACTGCCTGAAGTTCCATTAATGTGGGCTCGGCTAAATTAAACATAAGGTAGTTCAGCTGTGTTTGTTTTTAATTTGCAAAGGAATTTAGTGTTCCCAAAAGGAAGGGACTCACAACCCAGGCTTCAATCAATCAGGAATATTTTGAGCATCTCTGCCAGTAGCATTAATGGGAAAAACCTGCTGTTCAAATGCGCAGGGTCTTGGCAGGTCCTAGAAAAAGAAAAAACAGGGTACTGGTAAGAGAATACAAAGCCTGGAAGCTGGTCAGAGGAAGAGGTGGCAAAACCAACACGTGACACTTTTGGCTAAGATGAGCCTCTCATCTTTGGCTAAGATGAGAGGGTTCCAGAGTTGAAGGGGACTTCCACCAGACAGTCAGGGGGGTTTAATGAAATGCTACCATTTCTCCGTGCGGGGAAGATGACTAAGTGTACAACAAAAGCTGCACAGGACACACACGTACAGCCCTGTGTGCACGTGGTTATGCGCTGTGAGTAAGAAACCCTCTGCTATTTTTCTTCCTTTCTTTTTATAAACTAGTTAAACGAAGAATTTGTAGGGGCATGAATCGGGGCCTTTGTTCTGAGCATGAGGAGTGATACAACCTGACATATATCACAATGTATTTGGGCAAAGGATGAGAAAGGGGCCACCAAGGAGGACGGACTGCAAGGAAATAAGATGATGTCTTACCATCTTAAGATTGCACGTCTTACCATGCAATAAGGAAATACGAGAGGGGTGTAGAACAGTCTGAGAATTTTGATGCTAGTGACTACTAATGTGGAATATAAAATTGCATAACTTGATCAATCACTGTTAGAAAAAAAAAAAGCTCAACATATTGATTAAATCCATAGTCGTGGATGGTGCCTCATTAACCTGCGAGTTCTCCCAAACTTCACCCCCTTGTCTCATACTCCTCCCTGTCCCCCGATTTCTCCGAGGTGCCCGCGATTCCCCCAATGCACAAGTCTCCAAGTCTAGGGTCAAAGAGTTTGCCAGGATTCTGAAGAAAAGTTGGTCGAGATAATGAAATTTTAGGGAAAGGGGAAGATGTATGGGACTATAACAAATGTAACAGGGCACTTACCTACCTTAGGGGACAATTACATTTCCTTAAACTTCTCCAGCGCCACGGAGAACAGAAGGAAATCCTGTCCTCTTTTATTTTGGTGGTAGGACGGATGCCCTAAGTCATAGGCCGCTTATGCCTAAATCATGGCAATTTCAGACACAACATAAACATATTTAGGTCTATAATATGTGTATCTTATAACAGAAGCAGGGAGGCAAGGTGTCCCCAGCACTTATCCTCAGGCTCAGAAGGAGAGGAAGTGAAATGATACAGGGTTGTCAGAGTTGGGAAAATTCATGTTAGTGTGTAAGAGTAAGAGCACAGTCAAAATCACACGGTTATGGAATCCCAGCTGGAGGAAACTCTCCTGTCTACAGCTAACCATTAGCACATTGATAATAAATCGACTTCTCCACAACAGACAGTATTCTAGTTTTTATCGGTTTTAGAGAGAGAGAGGAAGGGAGAGAGAGATAAAAAGATGTCAGTCTGTCATTCCACTCATTTATGCACTCATTGGTTGTTTCTCGCATGGGCCCTGACCAGAGATCGAACCCACAACCTTGGTGTATCTGGACAGTGCTCTAACGGACGGAGCTACCCAGCCAGGCCCCAGACATGATTCTAAATATTTACTATCCTTGATTCATTTAATACCCTAAAAAAAAAATCCTACTTTTATCACTTCACAGATGAGGAAACTGAGCCACAGAGAGACCAAACAATTTGCTCCAAGTTGCATAACTCTTGATGTTAAAACCAGGATCAGAATCTATAGAGTCTGCCCCTCCCCCAAATCGATGCGGATACATTTCACTGCTATGTGTTTCTTCTCTTGAAGGGAATAAACACTCTGAAATGTAAAGGGGTGGGAGTAGTTAATAATACACCAGGACTAAACTAAGATTCCTTTGCCCTAATTAATTGTATTAAACATTGATGTTCGTGGCTATTGACCAGAACCTAGGATTCTTTTCATGGCATTAGCTTTGCATATTAGTGTTATTTATTCATTCCTTTACAGTACTGGTGTTGGCTCCCCCTAGGCCGATCCTAATTTGGAGTTAAATAAATGGTGCCACTGATTAAATAGAGCATGCTTATTTTTACCATAATTATTTTCTAGCATTTGTTGTCTTCTATGTGCCGGGCAATATGCTAGATACCTTACTTCCATTTTCTCACTGAATTCTCACAAAACTGCTCTGTTGCAAATATTATTACTTTTATTACATACACGTGGACAGCTAAGGCCAGCAGCTGAGGAACTTCTGCAAGGCCGCGAAACAATCAGATTGCAGTGTTAGCCTCAAACCCCGCTCTTTTGTCCTTCCAAGTCCTTTTGTCTCTGTGTTCCTTGACTCTTCACAAGTATTACCGATGAAAATTTATTTTGATTTTGAATATGTACCAATTCTATTAGTTAAAACACAATGTACATTCATTTCTGGGACTTCAATTTGACCTTTCTAAATGAAACTGCTATTTAAAAAAAGCCACTTGTCAATACAAAGCAAAACAACGACACCCTCCGTGTGACACGCATTATTGGGTGCCCGTTATCATTTCTGACTTGCTATGCATATTTTCTCCTGATTAAAAAATGCATGCATAGCTAATGTTTACTCAAGAGATGAATTATTTTGCAAGTGAAAAATTATAATTGTTATATTCAGTCACAGTTCAACCTTACATCACCAAAAGGGAGCCTTTTGCTGGAAACTTCTCCAACAAGGTTTTTTGAAAGCTCTCCAGACAGCTTTAATGATTGTAAAATATTTAGATATTTTTAAAATGTTGGAGACCAGACAGAATAATGCATGAAAGCAATAAATAAAAAAGCAGACAAATCACATCTAAAGACCGGCAGATAGTGGGGCTTTCACAAAAGGATCGACCGCAGAGGTTTTAAACTCCGTTTGATAGTTTTTATTTGTGGTGGAGAGATTCTTAAACAAGTGAACTTCTCTGCCCTCAGAAGAGAACAGAGGAAGTAGTGATGGATGACGTTAGCAACCTAGGGAGACGTGGTGACCACAATGAAAAGTACTGAGCTTTCTGGAAGGAAGACGCAATGAAACTACTCAACCTGTGGCTAGCTCCCCAAAACCCAACTTATCTCTAGGCATACCTGATCCCTGGGGGAAGCCATGCTCTTTCAGAAATCCTCACTGCTGCCTGCAACCTGGAGAAGCTTCCAGAAGGACTGACAGAAAGAAACATCTTAAAGGGATTTTATGAAACTGCTCACCAGCAGGGAGCTGGGTCACACTGGCATGGTGCTCTTTGACTGTAGATACGGCCGACTCTGTTGAAATTAAGGGTGTGCAAGAAGGGGTCCTTCAGATTTTGAATTGCTTTCTCACCTTCTCTTTTTCTTGTGGTAATGCTCTTCTACTTTTCAAAATATTCACATTGGTATTTATATGAAAGTCCTGTGAGATTTTTCCTAGTACATGCTTCAATCATCTCTGCTTTTAAAACATTCCTAATGTGTCTAATTTTTCACACAGTCTTCACTGATTTCTAATTCATGTGACAAACATGCTACCTTAGTCTTCATGTTAATATGGTCATAGAAAATGACATAGAAGAAAGGGCATTTAGGCCTACAGAGAATTAATTAGCATGCAATTTTCAGTATATCATCTAGTGTTAATTAGCAGTTAAACCGCCTTCTTGTGCATGACCTGCTGATTTCAATACAGTGTTCTATTTTGGAGACCCTGGGGGAACTAAACTTGAAAGGATACTTGGTCGTCTTTTTCTGAAAATGAAATATGGAGTCGCAGCTCCAAGTCTCCCATGCTTTGTTTAACTGCTGTATATTTTCCAGAGGTTCCTTTCTTAAATCTATGTTATAGGCTTTATGTCTTCCCTTTCCAATAAAACAGTAGCCCAACCACTACTGATTGTTAGGAGTGAAATAAATACTCACATTTAAGCCTTTTTTTTTTAAGTGACAACTTCTGATAACTTTTTTTATTTGCATTTTTTTACGATTGCTCGATAAGCCTGGGTATGATCTAGTCTTAACTGGTTTCAGTTTTCTCATGTTTTTACACATGCACGTTTGGGTGACACACAGCTCTGCGAAGGACAGTCAGTTGCTGAACGACCTGGCAAGTTATCAATGAAAAATAAATTCTGAATTCTCTTTTTTAAAATGCTTCTTCCATGTTCATGCGGTATGTGAAAATTCTACTTATTTTATGCCCATACAGAAATAAACATTTGAACAGTGGCTATAGAAGGACAAGTTTTGGGTACATTTCTATTTATTCATCATAATCGTTAACGGTGTATGGGTAGCTGACCTGCCCAAATCGTCCAAATTTACCTTTGAGATGCATAATTAAATATGCACACATCTGAAATGTCAGAAACTCAGAACCCTTTAACGAAACAAAACGATGGAATTTCTCTCTGTCTGAGAGGTCGGTGTGCCAGCCAGACCAGCTGAGCGGCACTTGGCGGGGACATGTGGCCTCCCTGCCCTCACTCCTGGGGGCTCCGGCCCGCCCCCCGCCCCACTGGGACCAGATCCTGCTCTCTGCGCCTCTCTTGTGGCTGTCACTCTGGTTCAGAGCCTTCTTAGGCTGGTTAGGAGCAAGGGAGTCAACACACATTATTTTTAGAAGGCTTTCATGACTTCGACTTCTAATTATATTGAGAAGTGGTTGGTTATTCAATTAACCTCTTCACCGAAAAGAGTAACTTACATTTGGACGTTCTGCAACATATTTTCACACGGAAGTCAATGCATTTGATTCTCATGGAAACTCAGAGCAGGTATACTTATGTCATTTTGTAAATGAAAAAAGACTCTCAAAGAAATTCTATGATTTCCCATTGAAATCATGCAAGAAGAACTTTCCCATTGGTATTAATGCTGGATGGACGGTGACGAAATTGAGAGTAACAGCTGGGCTTTCGCTTTCTATAACCAATTCGCTTCCCATTTTATTACACTTCCACACAGAGACCTCACACCTTGCTTTTCTCTGGCTTCCCTTGGTCTGGAGAACTTGGAAGACAGTAAGGCAATAGAGGAGGTGAGAAAATGAAGAGTAGAAAGAAAGCTGATCTGGAAAGAATTCAATGTGAAGTTTCCTGTCACGTGGCATTAGTGTGTCCTGGGGAGCAGGATGAATTTGCTCCTTTCAAGACCACTGCGCAGGTCACCCCTTCACATAGGGCTTTGGGACATGTGTGGGGTCCACAATGACAGGCCAGATGTCGAGGCCAGTGCCATAAAAACACTGTGTCCTCATTAAACACTTTCAAAGCAACACAGAAGTGTTTCCATCTCCACTTTAGCTTGGAGTAGAAATGGGCTCCTGGCTTCTCTGAGGCTGAAGCCTCATTCTAAATATCCTGAACCACTACAAATCTGATTACTGGTATTGCATATTCAAATGTATTAAAATTTTAGGTAAGGCCCTAGAAAATATGAGAAGTGTGCTATTTGAATAATCAGCCTCGTTATGTTGAGTCGGTTAGGCGCTTGAGCTAAATGTATCGCAAAGTCTTTACACATCTAGCTTCATATTTTTAGCGTCTCTCACAGGGCAGAATGAAAGCTCGGAGCTCAGGCCCTGGCTCCAGACGACCTAGATTCAAATCCAAGTGCTGCCAGTTATTAGATTCTTGACTTCCAGCAAGACCATTGATGTCTCTGTGCCTCGGTCTGTTTGAAAGATTAACTAGGGGACTGTGCTCGTAATTAATCAGTCCACACTGGCTGGGACTTTTACTAGCGTACATTCAAAGAGAATAGAAAAGTGCCTTGCATCTCTGTCATCATCCCTTATTATAGTGTTCAGGGAAGAGACTGTGCTACTGAATCGTTTATAACTGAGCTGGTGACACCGCAGTTTCCATTTTCCTGTGTAACTTCTGGGTTAATTTCATCGTATTGATTTAGATGTATACATATTTTGCATTTGTGGGTAGAACGTTTCCATATTTCCTGAAGTCTTCAAAAATAGGGAAAACAGGGAGGTTCACCAATTTGCTCATACATGTGGGTACGTAATACCGAGGGACCGATTTTACTTTTTAAAATGTTTTAAATAAATGTAATATGTGTGTGTGTGTATTTTTTAACCCAATGACTGAATGAACTGGTTGATATTGGCATTTTATACCCCTACCATGAATTAGGCAATTTTGGAATTTGCTCGTTGTTCAGTCTCTTAGAGTACCGTTACCACATGTTTTTTTTTTGCCAGTGCTTTCAAATATTCAAGCAGTTTTCAAAGCTTCCCCTCATTTCCAGGCACAAGATCAAACACTGGAAAAATCTGATTTGGCATGAAATATTTACAGTAAAAATTACTTTATCTGATAAGTGTACCTAAAATGTGTTGGCACAGAAAGCTTTCTCCCTTCTCCCAGCTTTATCTTTTATGCTAGTTTTTGATCCCCGCGCTCGCCTTGAGCAGTTACACCGCCAGGTTTACGAAGAGCCATGAGGCGCCGGAAATGGCGACCGGGTCGTCAAAGGCACCCGTGCAGCTGCAGGGGCGGACCCGCGCTTCCCACTGGTGGTCCTCCATTCCCTTCACCTACCCCTTGCCCTTGTGGAAACCCTGCTAAAAATGTTCAGTAATTACCTCTTTCTTTCAGCCCAGAGCCACCCTGGTTTGGTCCCTGGAGAAGAAAAACATACTATGAGACGCATGATTATAAAATCTTAACACCGGGGCCTGAGAGAATTCAATCCAATTCATAGTTTCCAAATCAAATCTTGCCTGCCTCTACAGAAAACTGGAGATGACAGTTCTTCTCTCTCTCTATCTTCCTCCTGTGTCTATTGTCTTTGAATTATGTCAACCAACTTTTCATTCCTTTCAAGGCCCAGGTTCCGGGGAGATCTATTTCTCATGCGCTGGCGGAATAATGGAGTTTAATGAAGTGGTCCAGAAGTCTGTGGGGGTCATAAATTTAAAGAGGTCGGTTTCTTCAGGAAATATGGTAGGGAGAGCTGTTAAGGAGGAAATTCTTAGGACATACACTTTCCTTCAGTGGTTTCTGGGGTGTGTTATTCCCCAAAGTTGAAAACAACGTTTCATCTTTCCTGCTATACTGGGTGACAAGGCAAAGTGTAGTACATTATTTGATAAGTGAAAAGTAACCTTGCTCCCAGGATAGAGGCCGGAAGGATGTGGTCTACAATTGCTGAAGTAGTCCCAGGGCTTCCTCCCACGATCCCTCAAGGAGTCTGACGGTTTCTTTACTGAGATCATGAGTATTTGGGAAAAATCGATGTTTCTTTGATTTTGTGATTCCGCATCTTTAGAGTTTTATTCAAAAGAGGCCTGTTTACAATGATAGACTTGTTCCCTTTTAAATGGTAGTGTTTCTCTTTCATCCATTCCCACACATTTAATTTTGCTTGCCTGAGCGATATGTGGGGAAACTTTGTTAGATACTGGGGGGAGCAGCATGAAATGGAAAAAACTTGCTTTCAAGGTATTTCTTTGTTTATCTGCGACTGTAAGGAAGCAAGATATAGCTAGTGATCACTTTCATTATTCTGTTTCACGTCATATCATCAGGCAATAGCATTTAGTTTCTCACTTTTAGTAGTCAAGTTAAGAAAATTAAAACATATTTACCTCCTGGGAAGGTGTGATTCTCTTCAGAGAATCCTAATGAGTGTGCTTGGAGTTACCTTGGTAACTTCTTTTACCCCAATTTAAAAATGCAAATGATCTATTCTCGTTACTTTTTTAAAGCCCCGTGTTACACCTTTTCACTGTGATGAAATACACATACAATGTCTTTGACTGTTTTACCCATTTTAAAAGGTACCATGTAGTATTCACGGTGTTGTACAGCCATCCCCACTACCTGGTCCCAGACCATCTTCAACACCCACCCGCACTAAACAGTTGCCCCCCAGTCTCTGTTGCCCGTTACCATGGACACCACTGATCAGCTTTCTGCCTCTAGAGATTTGCCTGTTCTCTATGTTGACATAAATAGAACCGTCCACTGTGTGGTCTTTGGTTTCCCGCTTCTCTCACTTAGCATGATGTCTTCAAGGTTCAACCAGGTGGTGGTGTGTATTAGCATCCATTCCTTTTCATGACTGAATAGTACTCCACAGCATGGCTCTACCTCATGTGGTTCTTCATCCACCAGCAGAGAGACATTTGGGTTGTTCCTACCAGTTACTTTTATAATGGATAATACGACATGCTCAAATAAAACTGAAGTGAGTATATTCGCTTGCTCGAGTAAGATGCACATATCAAGATTGGACATGTCTCCTCGGACCCCTCATCTGCTCTAGGGCGTCTGATCGAGCATGGGGTCTGAAATGCAGGCCCAGCCTCTAGGCAGTGGGGCCGCAACAGCAGTCTACGCTGCTTAAGTGGTGGGCTCTTGGAGGGCCTTTTTTGTAGACGATTAAAATTTATCTATACTAGGAAAGTTATTTCTCATCACATTACCAATATTCCTATCCCCCTTACAGTGCTGGAAAACAAAACGAAAAGAGACCGCATGATGTTTCATCATTTCAAAACATCCTAAAGAGAAATCGGGAACCACGGCATGGCGTCGGAAGCTCGCGCAGCCGGCGGAGAGCCGGCAGGCAGCTCCAGGCAGCGTGGGCTGCATGCTTTGCAACTGAAGGTCAAGGCTCTGCGGTTGCCCCGTTTTCTCTGGGAGAAAGCGTGCCGTGATCTTTAGCTGCGCGGAGCAGCCGCCCTGGGCGTGGGTCCCGGGGGAAGGGCAGCGGGGCAGAGCCGCCGTTAAACGCCCGGCCCGCCGGGGCTCAGCCTCGGCGCTGTTCAGCCCTGGGGGGCGGCGGCGGCAGTATATAATTTATAAGGATGGAAGTGGACGGAGACGCTTTTCCTTTCTGGGGAGAAAATAAAGTCATAAAGCATTTTCAACAAATGCTTAGCTCCACTTAGACACCCCCGAGGGCATTCCATTAATGAGGAGCAGGGATTTACAGAAAAGAAATAGATATAGATAGGTAAAAACGTTGCATTAACATTTTTTTCCCTTTTTTAAACCTGAAAAAGCACATCATGCCCTTTCAGCATATTTGATACACATATACTTAAAGTTAAAACTGTTCCTTACAAAGCCATAACACGATGGGGAACCATATGGTAAACTGTCTGTCCCGGTGATTACAAACCCTGGTTTTATAGACCCCTAGAGATATCACAAACATTTGAAAATTATTTTTAATTAAAAATGCGTCGTAGCTTCAACATAGCACACAGTCTCTGCAGACCAGATATCCCCTTAAAATAGATTTACCTTAGCCTCTGTCTAGACGGGCTTTGTACCAAACAGACTTCATGTTACATGCATTTCTGTGTGGAATTAATTTGGAGGATTGGCACTGGAGCTCATATTAAGTCACTCATTTATGTGATTCTTAGTATTGAGAATGCTTCAAAGTCAAGTAGCACACAATGAGGTAAACCAAGCTTGATATTACTGGGGACGGCTGAACCAGAAATCAAATACTTAATTTATATCTTGTGTTTTTTAAGTTTTTAATGTCTGTCTCGCTCATAAATTTTCTAGAAAATTGATCGATTCTCAGGAAGAGGATGACATCGTACAAGGGCTGTCCAACCTACAACCCATGGCTGTGAATGTGGCCCAACACAAAATCATAAATTTACTTAAAACATTACGAGATTCTTTTTTTTCCTTTGTGATTACATGTCACAATGTATTTAATGTGTGGCTGAAGACAACTCTTGTCCTTCCAGTGTGGCCTAGGGATGCCAGAATGTTGGACACCCCTCCATCCCTGTCAGTTGTGTGTGTATGTGTGTGTGGGGGGTGGAGGGGGCGCAATTCCATAAACCAGAACTTCGTCCACCCTTTGAACCATGCAAACTGAGTCCTCTTGGAGATAATCTTCCTCTTTTCACGTCAATTTTATAAGTTTTAGATGTGCTTCCAAGTTTTAAAAAAGTATACAGTTTTGGTTGGCTTGACCCACCTCTGAGAGATACAAAACGAAGTCCCTCAGTCTTTCAAGTGACACGTTAAGGATGAACCGATAGAAAGGCAACAGTAAAACTAAAAGAAATGAAATGAAGAATTATTGTGTGTTACTATAGCCAGGTTTGGGGCTAAAATTTTTCTTTAGAACACTGATGAATGAATGCAGAAAAGAAGCCCTTCTTCTATTTCTCAACGTAGCCATGTATTGAAGGAAGATAAAACATGGCCTGAGCCTTTTCTACCACGGCTGTTCTAGGAAGTAGCCCGGAGAAACTGTTACGGGTGCACTCCCGCCGCGCCCGCGGGCGAGGCCTGGTCCCGAGGCTGGAGGCTGGAGGCTGGAGGCTGGGGGTTGGAGGCTGGGGGCCAGGCTGTCCAACGTGAGCATGCGTGGCAATCTTCGCCCACCTGGGTGTAAAGATCCGCCCGTCTCCGAAGCAGCAGCCGGACACTGAATCATGCGCCCTGTGTTTTTAAGATGGTCTCATGTGCATTTTATTTATGTTTCGACTTAGGTTTCCTTTAAAATCACAGAGCAATGACTCTTACTTTTTGTATGATGTTTTACCTTAATTCGTAGTAGAGATTTCTCATTCCCAGTGAGTGAGAAATACTAAATCAGCCCTACAAAAATGCACAGCTTACTCAAGCCAATTGCTGTTCCCCTGCCTCGCATGTACAAAGTGGGAGGACAGTGCGAATGATACCAGGGCTCTTGCAGCATCGACCGTCCCTCGGGGTTTACTCCCGATCTCTGTGCATACATTGCTTTACTTATGTTGCATGGGTGCTCAAACATATCTTCGATGACGCTGCTCCTTCTGCCTTGAGAAAACCAGTCTTTGGTTCCCAAGCACTTTGATTTTTTAATTTGCTCATCGACTTATCTGTCCTCCAGTCGCTGTCTGCTTTACTGACACTGTGCTTGACACTGGCGGTTCAACGTAAAACTCAGTCTCTAACTCCAAAGTGCTCACAGGGTAGTAGGAGGGGACAGTCATGTAAGGAAATAGGAAGAACAGATTATTACAGAACCTATCATAAGTATATGCACTCTGGTGAGGAACGAAGAGGGGCTGCTCATCTCTACCCACAGGCGGGCGGGAATGCACGAGGTGAAGAATAATGCTCCAGGGGGTGCCAGTTGGCAAGAGGAATTACGGAAGCCAACAGAAGAAAGGTGAAAAGTGAGCGTGCCATGGAGAAAAACAGTTTAAAAGGAAATTAAAAAAAAGAAACTTTAATGGAAATAAAAAGAAAAAATGACATCGAAAATTTAAAGTTATTAAAGTTACTAAGTAGGAATATGTGGATAGGTTTTCCTTTAGGATCTTTAAATATTTATAGTTGAACGATACTGATGACTGGACAGTTACGGAATAGAGTGCCACTGAAATGGATGTGGAGATTCTGACTTCTCCGAACACAATTCTCAAGTGATATCCTGGAACCAACAACTTGTTTTGAGCAGATATATAATTTTTAGTCTGTTTGTTATTTCTGTAGTAATAACGGTTTAATCACTACAAAGTGGAATAATATGGAATGCAAGTGAAAATATGCACAAGCTTTAAACCCATTAGACCAGTGTGCAGGTTTTTCTAAATGGCTGGTTGGATATTCCATAAAAATGTAATGAGCATTGTAGAGTCAGGACATCACGCTTCTCGCACTAAATGAGCTGACTCAGAATCTACCGGATGGGCAGCAGCCAATGATAACGACCGGAAAAAGGTACAACTTTCTTTCAGGCCCAGCTTCCCTTCTGAATCCTATCTGAAGGCAGATAATGTCCCCAGCTGTGTCATTTTTTAAAATCTCTATGCAAATTAAAACATCATAGCAAGATCTTAAAATGTCTGATAACAATGTTTGAACACGTAGTTAAGGAGAGGCTTCTAATGTCAGCTTGCCCTTCAATAAAAGATAGTTTTCTGGTTCACCTAACCAAAAAAATTGGTAAGCTTTACGTCAAGTACATTGTGGCGTTAGGTAATATGTGTTTTCTTATTTTAAGAACTTTTCCACTGATAGGTCTTTCAGGCTTTGCAAGATTATGGGAAAGCCTCTAAATTTAGTCCAACTCTATGGGTTGTTAGTGTTTGTGGGCTAAGTTATGGAATACTGGGATTGAAAAGCCCTGACTTTGAGGCGTAATTGGCATGAGTAAAGTTGCCAGTAAATTACAGGGGCTGTATTTTTATTTTTAGTTCTATTTTCTTTGTTTCACAACTCCCATGCATTTGGGTTCTATTCTGTGCAAACAAACACGCTCGTAAATTTAGAAACTGCAGAACCTGACCTACAGAAATAATAACACACCTAAGAGAAATTAAAGCACATGTAAGCTATAAATTTCTAGCAGCTTTAAGCAACAAGTCAAAATGTAACATCGCTCTCTACAAATTGAAGATCTGAGGGCTGAAATAATGAGTCAAAATAGAATCATCAGGATGAAGTTAAGTTGGATTTCTGAAATGTCGAAGAGCTGTTAAATTCTGTAGCTTACCATGACACCTGCTTGCTCTGACAGATTTGTACACCGTCAACTTAATTGTGTGGAACTGCATTTCCTAGTTTCTCCTTTCCAGGTTTAGTGCGGCCATAGGAGAGATGCGAGTGAGGTTTGCGAGGCAACAGGGAACCCCCAGCCACTGTGCTCTGAAGGTTAGGGGCAGGGCCAAGGCCACTAGAGCTCACATGTTGTCACTGAAGAGCACGGCTTCTTTAGCACATCGCTGCATCATGAAGATGGGAGGCCACGAAACACACAGGTGGGTTTGAGTTTGTCTTCGTGGTTTACAGTTGCCCCGGTTCTCACCCCTACTTCATGCTCGCCTTTTCTTCTTGACTGCTGTCCCTCCCGATCTAAGTAACTACAAACTCTCATCGGATACAAAGTTGACAGCTCTTCTTAACACCCACCATTGCCTATGGTGTATTCCCTATCATTGTTTCTTCATTGTATTACTTTCTGTTGTTCTTCTCTGACTGAACTTTACAGTAGAGAGAAATTCATAGCAGAAAGAGCTCCGGGGGGACAGAACCTTATGAAAGGGACCTTTAAAATGGCTCTGGGCTATTCTGAATTGGTTATTTGATCTAATGGTATTTCAAGAAATTAAGGATCCCCTGGACAATGGTAAAGCAGACACGGTTAATCCACGGCAAATGGATTAAAACATCAACTGCAGACACTTGTAATCAAGTGTCTATAGAAGGAATGGTTTTGAGTGGCCATATAATTATTGCTACAAAATATTTTATAAAAATAAGAAGCATGAAAGGTTTAATTGGTTGCATCTAGTGTGCCAGAGGAATTGGAGAAAGTGTATAATGAGTTCAGAGTTTTAACTTTCCAGTCAAGGATCAGAGGAGAACACTTCTAAGTCTGCCCTAAAATAAACCCTTATCTCCCGAGACTTCTGAAAACCAAGCCCAAAGTCTAAGACTTTTCATGGCTACATTAAACATCAATTAAATTTTCAACTTCACAGGATTGCTTATATTAAAATTAGGACATTCATTAGGAAGGAGTTGTTTACTGAAAACATGGGAGGGATTATATGGAACAGATTTTAATGAAGCCGCGAATTTGATTCCTAAATACGCTGAGCCTCCCTTGCCTGGAGAAACAACTTTTTTCTCGTTTGAAAAAGTTAGACTCTTCCTACCTAGGGAAACCATAATGCCCTCTCCTGAAGTAGCTGAATTCTGAAGACTGCTAATTCTCTTTAAAACACACCCCATAATCTCTCATTGCTTCTATGCTTATACTCAGACCCCTGCCCAAAAGGGTAAGGTAAAAAAATGTGGCCTAATTTCTCTCTCTGATAGTTTGTTATGGGTGTATAAAAATGCAAGCAATTTCTGAATACTAATTTTTGTATCCTGCTACTTTACTGAATTCCCTTGTTAGTTATAATATTTTGGGTGCTATCTTTAAGGTTCTGTCTCTATAGTATCATGTCACCTGCCAATTATAGTGTTACTTCTTCCATTCCAATTTGGATGCCTTTTATTTCTTTTTCTTGTCTGATTGCTGTGGCCAGGACTTCCAATACTATGTTAAATAAAAGTGGTGAAAATGGATACCCTTGCCTTGTTCCTGATCTTAAAGAAAATGCTTTCAGCCTTGCCACTGAGCCTGGTATTAGCTGTAGGTTTGCCATTTGCAAGAGCATGGATGGACCTAGAGAGTATTATGCTAAATAAAATAAGTCAGACAGAGAAAGACACACACCATATGATTTCACGCATATGTGGAATCTAAAAACACAAAAGAAATGAATAAACAAACTGGAAACAAACTCACTGATACAGAGAACAAATAAATGGTTGCCAAATGGGAGAGAAGTTAGGGGCTGGGCATAAAAGGTGAAGGGATTAAGAAATACAAATTGCCCATTATAAAAAGTCATGCAGATGTGAAGTACAGCATAGGGGATACAGTCAACAACATAGTAATTACTATGTATGGTGTCACATGGGTACTAGACTAATTGGAGTGATCACTTTATAAGGCTAATAAATGTCTAATCACTGTGTTGTATATACCTGAAAGAAATATAATATTGTATATCAACCACAACTGAAATATTTTTTTAAATGTGGCCTGTATGAAAGTGGAAATCATACTTCAATAATTGCAAATTTTGCTAATTTTTGTTTTCAGAAACCTGGGGAACATGCAAGGGAGTGAATCTTTCTGGATGTTGGATCAGGTTAAAAGTACAATAAGGTAGGACTTAATTAAATTTGTTGACATGGATGCTCTAAAGCAGAGACTTTAGATTCAATGTGAAATCTCCCATGACTAAGAGTGGCAGATAGGTTAAGAAACTCATCCAAAGTTACAAAACAAGTACGTAATGTCCCCCGGATCTGAGCCCAGGGAGTCTGGCTCCAGAGTCCTTGGTCTTAAGGGTGATGTGGTTAGAGACAAGAGGCTATGTCTTCAGACACATTAGAGGCTATAAATTTTAAAAGGCTGTTGTGACAAATGAGATAAGAAAGAAAGCCAAGGATTTAGTTAATCAACCTTAAATTATAGTTATATTTTTTTCTGAAGTCTTCTCGGCACTTCTCCTCTATTGGATATATATTTAGACAAATGCTGTCCTTTCTACAGAGCATATTATATTTATTAGTGACAAGAAAAAATACATCTGGAATCTGCATTATATCTTGTTAAAGAAAGGATCTGCAATCGAGCAATAATAGGATATAAATCTTCTGATGAATGACTGTGAAGCAGATGTAATGCTAAATCAAGAGACAGAGATGGAGAGAACAAGCAGGCATAAACTCCCTTCTTAGAGATGGCTGCGTACTTGCAATACATTTTACATTTTCACAGTGAGATTGGCGTATACGTGTGTAAGTGTGTGTGTGTGTGGGGGGCACATTATGCTGGCCCTCTGCCCCGTCCCTAAATCAAACTCTTTGAGAAACAGAAAAGCAAGAACACATTGAAAATAACTGTCTGGTTGGCCACACCCTGACCAACCTGCACAGTGTCCAAGCCTGAGAGTTCCTGCTATTTCCTACCTTCTAGGTGCACAGAGGTGGTGAGTGGAACATTCGAGATGATAGAAAGATGCTGTAAGATGCTTCCTCTAACTGACCGATTTAGGAGTCACAAAACTTAGCATATATCTGGATGTCCCGATGAGTGCACCCATGAAGCTGGCCCTTATACATAAACGCAAAGTTATTTCCCTGTATTCAGTATTTTGTGATACCAGTCTTGTCTAAATTTGTCCTTGGATCTTCTTCTAAAGAGGAGACCAGTGACACAAGTGGGCCACCTCTAATTACGTTTCCCTTGATCGGGATAGAGCTTTCTCCATTATTATATGTTTCTGTTGTTGTGTACAGGCTACCGTCAACTTGGCAGATTCTTGGAATAAACATATGCCACCTATGAAGAACCCACGGGTAACACCGCAGTCCATGGTTAGGGCAAGGCTGTGAGTTTATCTCCTCCAAGACCAGACGCAGGGCAAGGACGTCCTGCTGCTACCTCTGCTTAACAGAGGACTGAAAGTCCTAGCTGGAGTGGTGACTTAAGAAAAATAAAGGCATTCAGAGTAAAAATAAAGAAGTGAAGTTATCTCTTTGCATTAGAACACGATCTTATGTTCTAATGCAAAGACAATGGAAGACCCAGATGACAACACACGAAACTATGAGAGCTGATAAACAAGTGCGGCCAGATGCAGGGTTCCAGATCAACACACAAAACTAGTTGCATCTCTACATGTTAACAACGGACCACCTGAAAGGGAAATAAAGAAGAGTATTTTATTTTCAATAACACCCACCCCCCAAAATAAAATACTTAAGGCAAGAGACTTACACTGATAACTATAACACATTGCTCAGATAATTAGGGAAGACATAAAAAATGGGAAGGTATCCCATGCTCGTGGGTTGAAGAACTTAATGCTGTTAAGATGTCGCTGTTCCTCAAAGGTCATCCACAGATCCCATGCAATACCCAGCCAAACCACAATGATGTGTTACGCAGAAATAGAAAAAAACACCCTAAAACTTGTATAGGCTCTCAAGGGGGCCCCAAAAGCCAAGGCGATATTGAAAAAGAACAAAGGTAGGGTCTCATGCTTCCTAATTTCAAGAGCATCCACCTCTGGCTCTTTTTAAAGGCTTGACTCATGAGATCTAGTCCATTCAGGGAGTCCTCCTTTTGATAACTCAGACTGAGCTCGTTAGGAACCTTAATTATGTGTGTGAAATACCTTTTGCCAAAAAGTGATTTAATCTTGTGAGTAATATCCCCTAATATTCAAAGGTCCTGCCCACACTCAAGGAGAGGTTGTGATTCCGGCCACTTACATGCAGTGGGGGCGGGTACCTTGGCCACCGTCTCAGACTTTGCCTCCCACACCTGTGATGCCCATCACTGTGACAGGGAGAGCCACCCTTGACCCTAAAAGCCATGATTCACAATACATTATAGAAACAAAACAAAACTATTTTATAAGGGAAAAATCTAAAGACATTCAAGAAGACAGACAGAAGCATGATAATAAAAACTGATGCACATTTACAATCATGACAACGCTAGCTACTGACAGGCCTGTGAGGAACGAGCCACTGTCATTTACTTTTTGGTGGCCGTGCAAATTGGTACAAAAGAACGTAAATGTCCATACTAATATCAATCAATCAATCAATCAACCGACCCACCAATGAAAATAAGTAAATGGGGGCAGGACAGATTTTGCTTACAACAGAATGGCAACTGATACATGTGTCTGTGTACAGGTCTAGAGGCTTAATATTTGTGAGGGAGAGGGGCGAGGGCGTTTGGGGGGGGAAGGAGAGGGAAGAAGAGAGAAGGGAGAGAGGCACAGAGAACATAAACCTGGGTGACATCAAATATCCTTCAGTGGAACTGGTCAACTTGAAAGAAAAATTTGTGAGAAAGGGGGCACTAGTTTTAGGAGGCTGTCGCAAACAATCACCTGGAAAAAGATTTTTTAAAAATCTGAACTAGAATCGTTCAGTGAAAATGGGAGGGGTAACAAGGCTGAATATTTTCAAATTACTAACAAGAAAATGCGGACGCTGCCAATGAATACTTAGCAGAGGAGGGACGTGACAACTAGTTAAAAAAGGAGAGAGATCTGTTAAACTAATTTTGTAAAAATTGTTTAGTGAGACCACGGTTTACCTTTGAACATGTCTCCAAACAGGGAGATCTGAAACCGAATACAAATTTCTAGAGATATTTTGAAGGGGGTTTTTTCCTAGGAGGAATTTATATAAACAAAAAAGGAGCTCAACATAATAACATTTTTAAAACTTTCCATAGTTTAATATTTTTAGGACAAAGCTATTTATTCAATAAACTTTAAATCTAGGTTTTATTTTACCTACAAGCAAATAAAGTATACTTTATTTTTTATATCTGGTTACTCTATCCATAGCCCTACAGCCAAATTGCTGTAGCAGAATTTATCTTTTAAATCTATAGAAATGTTTTTACGTGACTATGAGATCTGATCACGTACTTTTATACCTGTCTAACTATGAAAAATCACATATGTCAAAATGGGGGGTTTCCATCCTAAAGGACAGTGCTAACTTCTTGCTTATGCCCCATTAGTGAGTCTGTGTTT
Source organism: Mormoops blainvillei (assembly GCA_004026545.1). Taxonomy (NCBI): domain Eukaryota; kingdom Metazoa; phylum Chordata; class Mammalia; order Chiroptera; family Mormoopidae; genus Mormoops; species Mormoops blainvillei. The sequence goes on along the minus strand of PVJD01007071.1, from coordinate 40,591 downwards.
ATATTCAAGCAGAACTGTTTAAAAGTTATGGGAATATCAATGTAGCAGATAATTAAATGTGTACCGATCTATTAATTTGTATAATTAAGACAGAACATCATTGGAATTTATTATGAAATTATAATATCCTGTCATGTTGTATTGCTTAATTATAGCCAAGGAGTTCCCATAACTTGAAGTGATTAAAACAATTAGTACAGAGTGAGGTCGAGTTATAAAAGTTGTAATAAAAATATTAACAAATCTAAATGTGAGTATATGAACTAGATTCGAACGTGCAATGTTTCCTTGGAAATGGATTAAATGTGTTCTCGCGCACTGTCCTCAGTGAGCAAGAGATGGCTGCGCCCCATCCCGCTCGCAGCCATTCGTGCGTGACGCTGAAAATACTTCCATGAACTTAGGAGCTGCTAAATCTAAATGGAGACACGAGAGGGAACATGTCAATAAATCATGGCTCTTGCTGGCTATACCCTCTCCGTGCCACCGTGTCCTGATATGCAAAACAGCGACGACCCACAAAAGGTTTTATCATGCAGATAAATCATATATATACTTATTTGCATAATTATATATTAATATATTTAATAGCTATATATCTGACACAATAAACGGTGAGTGTAAGCTGTTATTATTGTTGTTATTACTTGCTCCTATTATTACTGATTCATTATCCTCCTTTTCTCTTTTACACATTTTATTTGACTGTCTGCCTGCCTGAAACCCAGAAAATGACTTCTTATTGCCTTAGTGATTCAATGCATCAGGAATGCATTCCTTCCTTTTTACAAGAGTAATGACTCCTGGAATAGGGAACTTGAATTAGCCTTGAAGTTGGGTCTGCACATGGTGTGTGAACTAAATGATGGCCAACGTAACTGTTCTTCATCTGTGTCGTGGTCCATTTTATACAATGCACGGGGCGCTCACCTGCGCCACTGATTGTCTGCACAGAGACTTCTGTCTGAGCTGGCACGCAGTGCTTAGAATTTATCTTACTTTCAGGGACTTTCAGAAAAGGAGACTGAGAAGCCCAGCAATTGCCTCCTCTTGCTCCTGCATCCACAGTCCCCCTCTTCTGCTGGCGACTTTGTCAAGGGTGACACGCCAGGGGTGGGGCAGCAGCAAAGCCGTGCTCGGAGCGGGTTCAAGGGGAAAGGGAAAAGAAAACTGACCTCAGCGTGCGTGAACCTAACTTTTGAGAAAATCCGTTCCAAAGTGAAGGAGAGAATGGGGAGGCAGAGCAATGCACAGACTGAGCGTGGGTTCTGTTGGGTGGTTTGTCTGTTTTCTGACAGACAGACAGACAGATATGTCTGTCTGCACAGTAGGCCTGGAAGAGACAAGCTCGTTTTGGTCTGGAAGGGTCTGCAGGAGAAACTGGAAGAGAGAGGAAGCCACGGGAATGAGCAGAAGAGGAGATCGAGAGGCCCAGCTCTTCCCCGTGTTCCGCGGGTCAGCGTGTGCCCAGCACGTTTTCCCTCTGCCGGCATTTTGGGATTGTGCTAACCACCCCCTTGAGCTGTTGCTCCGGAGCCCAGGTCCATGTGAGAGAAGTGACAAATCAGTGAGAAGGGAGGGTCAAAGGAAGCTCAGAAGTTTATGGCCCGCGGAGTCCCTCCCAGTCAGCACGCCTGATTCTCTCTCCCGGTCTTATTTTTCCCCCTTAGCACACCTTGATTTGTTTGTTGCAACCCCTCCGGGGACGTGAGCTCCGCCATCCTGGGTGGTAGTTATTTGCTTTGGATTCTTTGCTGTTATATATTATATATTATATATTAGGTACTCAGGAAATATTTGCTGAAAGAATGAAGCACAGCTGGGAGATTCATTCAAATGTATCCATGTTAAAAAGGGTGTATCAAAGCATCAAACTGCACACAAACGGACTAGAGCCAGACCAACGATAGGAGGCCACTAACCGAAAACATCCCCTACCTGAGATCTTCAAATTAAACATCCACTTACCTACCAATCCTGACCACACTCAAGATTCACACATTGTAACTCCTTGGAAAAGAAAAGTCATGAAAACCAGTTTATTCTTTCTTGGTTTTGGTCTGAAAGATCTGAAAAGTATCTTGAGTATATCTTACATCTGGGGCCTTAAAGAAAGCACCACACTTCCAGGGGAATTTCACCTTGGTAAGTTTCTGAAACCCCAAATAAATGCTTAAAATGGACTCAAATGTGGTAAAAGCAATCCCCATCTAAACATGAAATTAAATAAAAATTTCCTCTGGTTTTTGCCCAGATGAATTGGTCAGAACTGAAAACTCATGTCTGTGCCCTGGTTATGTTTTGAATGTGAACTTGAACTATTCAACAGATAAAGCTATTTGTCACAAGTGTGTCTGAGGCAGCCATGGCAGGGAATATCTACCCATTTTGGCTTGGGGATGCCTATTACGGAGAAGAGCATTTTATTGCATTGAACAATGTGCAGTGAGTGGTAACAGGGACTATGGGAGTTCTTCCAAATTGATTATTTTCATAGGCCTTTACATCCCAACTTGGAAACCAATGGGAAGATATATTTACTTTAATGAGAACATGTTTTCCTGGAGTGTGTTTTTACAGCGAGAAAATGGAGATGTCATTGCTAACGGGGGAGAAGAAAGACCTCCGAGGTCTCAGCTCATCCAGCTTTCTTGATCGGAGATGCCATTAACCACTCAATTAATGCAAACACGGCTTAATGAAATGTTTCTCATACTGTGATCATAAAGTATCCCTGCAAAACACCACTCTGCTCTTAATAAATATGAGAGCCAAGCCAGAATTCCCCACATATTGATTTTTTAAAAAGAAATATGAATATATCCCACAGACTCCTCAAATACTCAGATCAACACAAGCCTTAAAGGTCAGTCTAATTAGAAGATGAATTTGCATTGATTTGATATCATCTCAGTCAGATGGAGAACAGCCATCTCAATGAGGATCATTTGGGTTACATGAGACCATAGGACAGGGCGCCAGGTGAAACTATGTTAGAGACAGTGTTTATTACGTGACATGGACTGCGGGGCTCTCATTCAAGCCACGTTTTCTCCCCACTCCTTCTGACCGTCTTCATGAACATATATAAAACCAGGGAGTGGTGCTCAGTGTCCGCTTCATGGACCAGTGAAGGCCTGACATTTATACTAGAGCAGGCGTTTAAGAACCTGCCTACTGTTTGACATGGCTACACCACCTAACAGCAGGGCATTTTCTCTAGTAGTTAATTTTCCAGCATTTTACAACAGCATTGGGATGCACTGGATTGGAGACGAAAAGGTCACAATTCTTGACTAGAGAAGCACTGTCCAGGGGCTTACGTTTACTTTAGGAACGAGCTGGAGACCACTCGCTGGACGTGAGCCTGTGCCGGCTTGCCTGAAACGCAGTGTGGCTATGAGGGAGGCGAGCGGAGAAGCCTAGTCTCGGCCCCGAAGAGTGTTTTCTGGAATCAGTGGTAGGCAGCTCTTAAGATCAAGCCAAAATGACAAGAGACAGGAACGTGTGAAGGACAGGCCCTTGGAAGTTAGAGTGCTTCGATTTTCCTGATACTTTCCTGTGTGCGTATTTAGAATCAAGAGAGCGCTGCAGTGGAGAGAAGAAGAAAGTCATCATAGATTTTAATAATACAAATATATTCTCAGAATATAGAAACTCTGTCACCTTCTGTGAGTATAATGAATGATATTAGCCAGCTGTTCAATGCGCCAGCCCATAAAAACGGAATAGAGTTGGGATTTCTGAAGCCCCGACAAAGCGTTTCAGGCATATGAAAAAGTATTATAAGTGGAAAAAAAAAAAAGAAAAAGAATCTAACAAAATTAATTATAATCCCTATAGTAGGATGATTTGCATATAGCACAAAAAGGGGACTTTGAATATTTGGCCATACACTGTGTTGGATGGCTATGTAAAAAAGAAGACTGAATCTGTCTCTCTCTGTTCATCAGGTAGATGCTTTTTGTCCTTAAAATTCCAGGTCAAATGCTGCCTTTTAGGAGAAACTTTCCCATCATAGCCCAGGCAGACCTTCTGCCCTTTTAACATACCTCCATTTTGTCTGTTATGTTATTATATAGTAATAATTTATGTGATTAAAAAATTGAGGCTGTCACCTGACCTTGGTTTCTGTTGAATACTCAACGAGAGCCTTCTAGCTTCTATAGACACGGTGTACGGGCTAGGATAAACGCCAGTAATGATGATGATGATGATGATGACGATGACAGGTAACACACTGATCACTTCCTATGTGCCAGACATTGTTTTAAGCCTGTCACAGGCAGCAGTTTATTTAAGCCTCCCATTTGTTAATAACGGACACTCAAAGACACTGCAGATTCAACTAGAGGGACGATTACGTCTCTTCCATAAAAATGCCAAAGATGGAGACTCCTGCGACATCACAGCGGTGGGGATGAAGAGGTAGAGTCAACCCTCCAGCGATAACAGCCAAAAACCAACAATTTACAGACAGGAGAACGCATCGGAAAGCACACAGAAGCTGAAACAGAGTTTACCTTCCCCTGCCCCCCAGGTAACGGAACTTGATACAAGGTTGTTCTTGAAATTGTAGCCATGGAGCTCAAAGAGTTGCCTTTGGGGAGAGACAGCTGGGCGGACTGGCAATGGGAGTTGTTAGAAGGCAAAGCGGGGAAGGCAGGAAGAGGCAGACACTGGTGGGCAGCGTGAGCCTCAAAAGGAGCCGTGGTTTAGGATGGGGAGGCACGAGGCTGGCGCAGTGGTTCCGTCCTGCCCTGGGCCATCTGCTCGCCATCTTTTATTTTCTTTTACCCTACCGAGAGTCCTTTTTCATTTAGAAGGCAGAAAAAAGTTTTAGAATTTCAAACACGGAAATGGGAAAGCAGCTCATGTGATACGTTCTTTTTTAGGGGATGATGGGCATCCCCTCATTCCCTGGTGGGCAGGTTGCCTAATTAGTGTCGGTCAGGTGACTCCTGGTTGACAGGTTTAAGATTCCATTTCTGGGATTGTGGAGAGAGTAATTTAAGTCAAGTCTTGGCTTGCTGACTTGGGGCTTAGTGTAAGTGACTCCATTTGGGGTCTGTTGTCCTGTTTGTAACAGTGTTCTGTATTTGACTCTCTCTTAAGTTAAAGGGTGTGGTGCCCTGGTATCAAACAGGAAGCAAGATATTATGTTTTTCTGACTCTGGTTACAACTGTCAGAGTCAGTTAACTTACTTTTCAAAACTTAACATCGTCTTGGATTTTGGTAGGTGAGGTTTGGTACAGACACAGTTCCGAGATGTTGCAACTAATAATCTTTTCAAAGTAAGTCTAGGACTTAGTAAGTTTGACAGCTGATATATTCCTTGAAGAAGAATTTTCATTAATGACAATTAAGCCCAGTGTAGTTCATTCTGTAGTTAACAGGAACTTGTTATTCCAATTTACAAATAGATTTTTTTTTTAAAAAAACTACAATTCCCAAGGCATTCTCTATTTCCTTAACCTCTATGTGGGACAAAGAATATTTTTCAGGTAAAAAGAAGAGTCATTATTATTGGAGACACAGAAATCTCACACAGGAAGAAGATGACACTGTAAACCGGAACCCCCGCGTGGTCATTTTAATCATGTAGCCACCTTCCTGTTTCACTGTCATCGGAGTGGGGACATACATGAAGAAACACATTATCTACGGAGCTCAAGCAGGGCTGTCCCACTGAGGAGGTTAAACGCAAGTCCATCATTCTGGCACCCATTTGGTGGCCCACTAAGTACTGTCTTCCGGAGGAGGCAGCCACTGTTTTAGCAAGTGTCCCTAAGAGATGCCAGATAAACAATCCCATCCGAACAGGACTATCCTCAGCAGTGGCTGAGGAAAAACCAGCACGGTAGCGCTTCAAATAAAATGCTACAAATGGTCGGTATGAGAACGGATTTCCCAACCCTTAACAATGTATACATTGATGAAACGGTAATAGGTTCCTGGTTGAGGTTCTTCCTCTGAGAAAGGCCCCTCTGTTTCGTCAACAGGATCAGGTCAAACTGACTCAGCCTTCCTGCCCCTTTCGTGGCCGCAGAAGGACACAGTAAGGGCGGTGGAAATAACGTGGACTCTGACTGACCTGGTTCTGCAAACGGGCCCCACTGTTGTTAGCTCTGTACCTCAGATATTTAGTTGACTTCTTTGAACTTCAGTTTTCTTTCAAGAAAATTGGAATAATAATAATTTAATAATGCATCCCCAGTATCGGGGAATATTTTGTGAGGAGATTAACATAAAGAGTTTAACATCTTAACTGACTTGGAGAAGTTTCCTGACCCTTAGAGGTAATTGACCCTGTATAAATTATCTATTCCATGACCTTTTTAAAAAAGTTCAACATGTTTAAAAAATCATAAAAAAATTATGTCTAGCACTCTACTTTCAAATTAAGGAAACTGAGGCTTTTTAATGTTTAACAAAATAACCACCGAATTCCCATAGATACTCAGGTCATCTGTCCTTCGGTTTGGGACCATTTGTCCTCAAATACATTGTGTTCTATCTTAACATTCAATTCAAAAATTCTAATGAATGAGGTCAAGAAAACCATCTTGTGGAGAATAATTTCCATGTGTATTTGCAAACCAAATGAGAAACAGGTTTTATATAAATCCAGAAACTTTAATACAGCAATAGATAATGTAATTTTCTTTCCTTTGTATTTTGCCTTTATTATTGCCACACTTAGGCATGGATTTTGGAGTCATGTCTGCTGTGGGTGGAACCCGGGGTGCACCTTTATCTTCAGTTTCTTTGTTTATAACAGGGGACAAAAGATGCATCCCTATAGGGTTGTGTTGAGAATGTAACGATATATCTTATAGGGAAGACTCAAAATAGTCTTTCTTAGGTAGGGTATGTGGCAAAATGGCAGTGGTTGATAAAAGCTACAGGGGCTAGCAAGGAGACGGCAGGACCGACCCCTAATGGATTTACAGCTTAGAACTGGCAGAGACCAGCTCCATCCAACATGGCAACTCTTTTACCTTCCGGTGCTCCCTCGCCTCATTACATGCTCGTTGTAACACATCAGCGCACCCCCCTTGGCACCATGATCAGAAACGGAAAGCCCATTTCCAGGACACTGCTCTTCTGACAAGGCTCCACCCCTTTCCCAGAAAAATCCTGAATGTTCGTCCCCCCCATGGAATGCCCTCACCTCTGATTAAATAAAAGCAGCAGATCCTACTAGTGAGGGGCCTCTCTGTCAATGGAGTAGCCCACTCTCTGTCTCACGGCTTCACTAGTGTGAGAACTCACTTCCACTTTCACTTTCCACTCCGCGGGAAGCAGCTTGAATTCTTTCCCGCGGGAAGCCGAGAACCTACAGCGGGTCACGGACCGTCAGGCCCCAAGGCACCAGAACACCTGCATCATCTCGACATGACTTGATCATTGAAATAGGCAAATCGGTAGCAAAAATGACGATTCTTACATTTCAGAAAAAAAGAAAAGATTGTTTCCCACCCTCTACACAATATTCTGAATAATTACTGCCACCACTAAATAGAAGAACATTTCAGTTCGGTATACTGCGCCTCTAATGAGGAATTATTGGTTTCGAAGCTGAAGAATCTTCGTGGACCATGTATTACTGTAATGGCTGTTGTCATCCTGAGTGGGATGCACATTAAAGAGATAATGAGAATTAATATTAGTTGATATATAGGTTTAGCGGCACAGGGCATACTATGTGCTCTTCTGTTGTAAGTGCTTTATTTTGATTAAATTGTTTAAGTATTTAGTACTCCCAATAACCGTCTGAGGAAGTTTTTTATTAATGTGATCGTAAAGTTGCAGATCTAGAAATGGAAGCTCTCAGAAATTTAGACCTGGCCAGGGCTATATAGCAGAGAGGAAGCACAGCAGGACTCGAACGCAGCGTGCCGACCTAGAGGTGCTGCGCTGCTAACCGCATCCCCTTGCGAGTCCAATAGAAGGCGCTCGTGCAGCGGTGACTCAGCGACTCTCAAAGCCTGCATTTATGTGATTAAAAGGACTGAATGGAGGAACTTTCAAAATGGTCAAGTGTGACTCTCTTAATCTCTTCCTAAGTGTCTTTTTTTTTAAATCAGAAGTTCTCCCTTTTGTTGATTTTTTCCCCCCACTACTTGTATGATAGAGAAGGGTGTTCTCTCAGTTTTTTTTTTTTTACAGAAATCCGTGTTCTGGAATGGACCATACGAGGGAACATCTTCATTTCTTTCATGTGTTCTCAGAGAAGCTCGGGGCCTGGGAACCTGAGGGAAGGATGAGGCTGGTTCCCAAAGCCATTTTACTAAAGGCCAGATACCCTCTGGCAGACTTCACACACTTTCCTCTTAAAAACCCTGGAGGTGCTAAGAAGGAGCGCTTTAGGGTCTGGGAGGAAGATAACCTGGGGTTGTTCACTTTGTGCTGGAAGCATTTCTTTTAGAGTGGAGCTGAGTAACGACGTGAGGTTTCGAGCAGAATGTAGTCTCTGGCTATTGGCTTTGATGATAACGTTAATAATTTAAATGTTGTAAGGGCCTGAGTGTGGCGTTAAATAATACAGGCCCTGTTTGGCCTACATTTTTTTTTCTCCCTGGAGTTTATTTGTTAGGGAGAGAACACAAGTTAGTAGGAGAAACTGACCTTGTGAAACTGGTATGGGTATAGCCTTATACACATTTAACTAGGAACAGGTCTCTAAGTTGTTTTTTTTTTTTCTTGACTTACACAATTATTTTATTTGAATCATTACCCAATTCTAAAGCATTTTGTAACAGATGATGGCGAATATCACATTGTGATTCTTTCTCTTGATGCCTACAACGCTCATTGGATATTTAACAGCTTATTTCAAAGGCAACAGGTCCAAAGAGGACCTGGACTTCCTCTCCCACTCAAAGTCCCCTCCCCCGCAGGCTCCCCCGTCATGGTTAATGGCACAGCTGTTTGTTCACTCAGTCAACCTTGATCCCAACCTGTGGACTCATCCTGTTTCCGTGCTCTCTCTCCGCTGCCGTTCTCAAGGCTTCCTCATCCCCGGGATGCCTTTGAACTCTCCGTACCACCGTCTCCATTGTCCACAGGCTGTGTCACTACCCTGCCCCCTGGTCACTGCTCTGAATGTCTGCAGGCTCCCTGCTCTCATGCTTATGCCTCTAGATGGAACCAAGCTTGATCCTTCATGAAAATGGAGCCTCTACCTCAGTCCTCCCTCCTGACATCCAGGTGTACATCCAGCTATCTACTTGGTTCCTCCACTTGGATGCCTAGTAGGCATTTCAAATGTTTTAGGCTCCGTGGTAAGCAGAACAATGCTCCCCACCCCCAAAGATGCCCTCATCCTAATTTGCGCATGTTGCTCTGCCTAAACCTGTGCAAGTGTCACCTTCATGGCAAAAGAATTGGCAGGTGTTCCCAAGCGAGGGATCCTGAGATGGGGAGATTACCCTGGATTATCAGCGGGAGCCCAATATGTGTAATCCCAAAGGTCCTTACCCTACGGAAGCAAGAGAGTCAAAGTTGGAGAAGGCGATGTGATGACTGATGATTATCTTCATTTTTCAGACATTTTCTTTCAATTCTCTTTCTGGATGTAGTTTATCCGTTACTAACTAGTAATTGTTGGGTTTTTGAGGGTTTGTTTTTCCTAGTTCTAGAGCTTCCTTTCACTCTATCAGGTTGTCATTCTCTCCTAGGCTTGTCTGGATCTCCTTTTATCTTCTTGAATACAGTAAGCAGATAAACATGTCCAGGTCTGGAGTCCCTGATGGTTTACTTCTGTTGTTGGTTGTTCCTTCTAGATTCTGGTGCATACTTTTGGGGGCATGCTTTTCACTTTGTTTTCCTCGTTATCTTTAATTGTGTCTTCACACTGGATTTGCAGAATTGTTTGTAGCACTACTTTTAGAGGATTTATGTTTGTTCCTTCCAGGTGCTTGGGGCCAAAAGCAATCTGGATGACCGTAGCAGAATTTCAGGAAGTCATCTTAGAGCCCAGAGGCCACCCATGGGCAAGGTCAGAGAAATTACTTAACCCACCATCATTCAAAGCAGAATCTATTTTATGTTTTAAAAAGTAATTTAAATTGATATTTAGATTCCATCACATTCTCGAAAGGACTTAGGAGCAGTTGGAGCGAAAGATTCAGGGAGAGTGATTTACACAAATTAATTCTGGAGAAAATGCATTGGAAATATATTTTTGAATTGGCTCATCATAAACATGTTCCAAATTTAGTCAGACATCTGTCTCCGGTGAAAAGTATAGGTATAGAAGAAAACAAAATAAATAAAATAAGTTAACACGATAAAAACAACAGTGAGGTAAGTCTTGGCGCAGAAAAGAATCCTGTGAGCCTTTGGAGATGAGAATTGTATTTGAGGGCAGAGTGTCCGGGCACAAACCTATAATCGTCAAAAGGTAATTAAGGCCTCACGTTGGCCTGGGAATTCGCAAAAGTGGTCTAATACGCAGGTATTTGCAAGAGACAGGCTGGGGGAGAGGCTAGAGAGAAGGGCGCATTCAGGAGGCTGGTGAATTGTTCTGAAGCTCGCCGGCTGAGGTCTAGCAATGCTGGGGCTCAGACAGTATTTGAAGACCTAGTGAAAAGAGTCACCCCGCAGGAGGGAGACAGTTCACAGAGTCTAGGCAAGAACTGGGTCCTCGCGTTTGCAGACTGGGTTAACAAACTGCAATTAAATCATGAGCTGGGAAGGAAATCTCACTATAGGTAAAAAGAAAACATGTGTGAAGAAAGGAGGAGAGGACATTTGGATAAAGAAGTAGGTCACTTGGGGTGATGGCACCCGGACTCCCTGGATTCCAGACTGGAAAGTCGCACGACTATTTCTAAGTCCTACCTACATTGCTGGATGAGTGTTCGGAATATTCTCTCAGAATGTGTGAGGATGGGCTCAGGCCTTGGGTGGGGCTGTGTCTGCAGATTATGTCCTTAATTAGAGGTGAGCAAACTGAGGGTGGGGGAAGGGTGGTAAATGTCAAATGTCTTCACTCCATAAATTACAAAAAACAAAAACAAACAAACAAGCAAAAGAACAAACCAAGATTGTAGGGACTCACTTTAGAAGTGAGGTCCATCCTTGCACTGAACTTTTCAATACTGTTTTTAAATTTTGCAGATACTTTTCAACACCTCCGATTCTATAAATTTACTCTCATCTTCCACGAAATATATACAAACGCTTTCCGTGATATGAGAATCACCAAAAATGGAGTCTCCACTAACTTAACTTTTTCTTTTTCAATGAGGTAGTGGCAGAAAAGCCACCCCTCCAAAAGGGAATAAAGGCTTCAAAAATATTTATTTCGATCTGACGAGGGATGTTGGTGCTTTCTTTTTAAAAGCTTCCCTAGATATTTATAACTAATATCTTTGAAACACAAGTCGCAGCCATGTGACTTCCCGCTCAAGGGATGGCGGTGCAGCGTGGATATCAATGACTGCTCTTACGGAGACAGATAAAACCCATATGACCTCTGACAGAAGTATTTGCTCTCCCCTTACATATATGCCTGTATAAAATAAACTCTACCTTGCCAAATGAAAAGTTAAATCAAGCAGCTTGACGGATACCTGTTAGCTGAAAGTTCACTTCGGCTACTTGCTTCTAGGTCTTCAAGTTTGATTCCAGCCTTTAACCGCCATTGTGTCCAGATTCTCTTTCCCTTTCACTCACGATCGGAGCTTATAACTTATGGAACATTCTCTTAAGTCAGGTATCCTTTTTAGCAAGTTTCCTGTATTCCCGTTGTAAATTTAGTTTTGGCTTGAAGATATTTAGTTAGAGAGATCTTTGGTTTTACCTGGTTTTGTGCGTATCTTCTGAGTCAAAGCTTTCGCTTTCCTCTCTGATCCAGAGATGCTGAATCGTGCCTGCCGTTCAGGGGCTCAGATATTCGGTGAGGGCAGAGGGGGGAAAATCAAATTTGGGTCCATATTAATTTTTTTTCTAATTCATTTCCCCCAAAGGTACGTTCGGATTCTTTTTCCTTCCTTCCTAGTTCTGAGTCTTGACATAACTCCTGTTGACTGGGAATTAATTCCTATAGTCAATGGAATAAAATAATAACTAACATTTATTGAAAATCTGCCATATGGAGCACCAGACCCTGAGTTAAACCTTGGACAGAAATTCTTAATATGTCTTTATAATACTCTCATGAAATAAGTATAATTATCTCCATTTTTACATATAAAGACTCTACTGATTTGTATATATAAAGATTGATTTGTAAACCACTTAGCGTGAACTTTACATATGCATAATGAATGCAGAAACATAGAAAAAATTAAAAACTATGCATGATAGTTATATTAGATTATTAAGGTCAACTTATTAATAAACACATAAGTTCATTTATTGTTCCTATAAAACCCCCAACTGGCTCTCTCCTCAGGGTGCAGACTGAGGGGAGAAGGGGGCTGTTGCTTTAAGTTGCTAACTGATAATTCTAACACTAGACACTTACATATCATGTACTATACGCCAGACACTTTTCTAAGTGCATGTTTTAACTTACTCATTCCTCCCAACACCTCTCAGAGGCAAGTATTCTTATTATCAAGGTCGTTTTCTAGATTAGAAAACAGAACCACTGAGATTACATAATTGGCTCAAGTTTCACCAGCTAGTACATTTCGGGTCTGGGCTCCAGACGCAAGCGGTCCCCCAACAGAGCCTGCGTGTTCAGCCAGGAAGGCGGGCGGCTGAGCACGGGGCTCTCTGTGGGCAGGTTCACGGCTCACTATGATTCTATCCGAATACGCAACGCATGGTACAGATAAAAAAGTATCAAGTACACTCCAAAAACCACAGTCAGCCTTTTAAAAACACGAGTTATTGAAATTCTCCTTTTCTGATAGCACTAATGATAGGACCACATACGGATAAACAGGGCGCGCGGTCGCAGAGAAAGACGGGGACACAGAACAAAAGGAGAAACAGTGGATAATTAAAAGCTGTTAAATTTTACTTTGCACTGAGTTTAATTTAAAGGAAGGACAGGTTGGTGCTTCTGCTCTGCATTCGGTGGTCAGTATTATTAGATGCTCAGGTTAAATAAAATGGAAGATAAAAAGTTTTAGTCATTGTTCTCCTTTAGTTCGCTCCTTTTTCACTTAAGAGGGGCATTTAATGGCTTAGGATTTGCTGAGAACTAAAACTTTGAATAAACTGCAGTCGCAGAGAAGAAAAATGTCTATGGCATAATTAGAGGCAGTGAGACTTAAATTCCTTTTCATTTTGCCTCAGCAACTCTTTCCCCTTTACCTTCTTTTTCTTCTTTTCCTTTGACTGATTGGCTTTGCGGTCTGGGGCTTGTTTTCACTCGCTGAATACTTCCCATCTCTTTCCGAGAGTCAATTAAGTTTTTCACAAGCCTATACAATAACCTGTTATTTCTCACTTCTCACTCTCTCCCACTTCAGAAAGACCTGGGGAAAGGTTTTGCAATTGCTTTGCAAAGTCTGCAGCGTGTACATCACATCTGACTTCTGATTGAAGATACGTGTCAGGCTTCTCAATCGGAGACCATTTGCCTAGAACACTACTCTGACTTTTGGCCTCAACAGAGTCATTGATTTGGGGATTACAGTATTTTGATTTGCCTTTTCATAAGAAGGGAGAGTACTTCCAGGTGTGATACTTACACATAACTGACAGGCAATTTTTTTTTTTAAGCTATACGAGAAAGAAAAATTCCCCTATTTACTTACTCGGATGCAATTCTTCTCAGGCAAAGTATCTTTAATGGGTAAAACCTTTAGACGTTTCCCCACAATGATTTGTTAAGTCTTTTTCTCCTATCTGCACAAGGGAGATCATGACTTTATTTTTAACCACGACTTCAGCAAAAGATAAATATTTCACTCAATACATCATTTCTCTGGGGAATTAGCCAACATATAGAAACGGTCTTCAGGCGCAGTTGAAAAGACCTCATCTCGCACTCTGGTTCAAGCGTTGTTGCTTATTTACTTAGTCTGATGGGAATAAGCCTTTTCTTTTATGCTTCAAAGAGAGAAAAAAGGTTCTCCATTTCCTAGGGAAGAAAGCAGTTTTCCTGCGCTTTTATGTGAGGGACAGGCCACTCCAGAGGCTGTTGGGGGAGGGGGGGGTCACAACGACATGGGTGCATGGGAAGGGGGAGCGGGGGATTTACCAGGAAAGTGGTCTATTTGGGCACAAGTTTGGGAAGCAAAGTTATGAATTGGTTGCAGATAGAAGCTGGCAAGCAGGAAAAGCAGAACTAATGGGCACTGGCATTGCCGGACAGCCAAATAGCACCGTGAGTCTTTAGTATTCCTTCCGGACCCTGGTGGGGGCGGCGGGCGGGGCATGCGCTGTCACGCTGAAATTCTACTTAGGTTAATAATATTGATTTTTTTGGTGTTCTTTAAGAAGCAGAGGAAGGGCAGATTACTCCTGTTGCAGTTGTATTCACAGGCCACAGGAATTCGGACATGAAGTTGATTTCTACTTCTTGTTTGATTTTAACATCATCGTCATTCAAGATGGGCCTTTCATATTTCCCCTGGCTTCAGTAACTTGGCCTCATTTTCATGTCTCCCATCACGGCTATTTCCTAACTTGTGGTGAAACATACATGGATTAATTTATCTCTCTTTCAGCAAATGTTTATTGAGTACTTATTATGTGTCCGCACTATGCTGGGCACTGGGGATACCAAAAAAAAAACAACCCTGATTCAGCCCTTAAGATTTTTTAGTGTACTCAGATAGAAAAGGTAACAAGTGTTGAAAATGAAGCGTGATGACATGCCATGAGTGCCATATTTTGCCGTGTATAATGCACACATTTTGGCCCAAGTTTTTGTGGGAAAAATAAGGATGCACACTATACGTGGGTAGGATGACTACACAACACTCCATGGCTATAATAATGGGTTTAATAATCCTATGTATCAGGTGCACAAAGACATGGGTGTGCCTTATACACGCGGCAGCAACCACCATCTCCTTCCGGTCTGGCGGGCTGGTGCCCTCTGTGAAGGAGGGAGGCACCGAGTTGCACCCAGGCGGTCGGCAGGACGCAGAGGAAGTTAGTCCCTGCTGTGTCCTCTGCATCCAGGTGGCCACACTTCTCAGGTCCAACAGCTCCTGGTGCCACATCCATATCTGGGGTCCGGGGAGACCATCACACGTCCAGTACTTAAGGCATCCGCTCAGCCATTTCTTCTGCTCTCAAGGCGGCCGCCACCACGTCCCCAGTTTACCTGGGAGAACGGGCGCAGCTACTCAGGGCACTTGAGTGCGACCTAGAGGTGCAGACCAGGGCTTCGCTCACGGTTCTTTCCTGCCCCACCCTCCGTGCCCCCAGGACGGGAGGCGTCTGTTGCTCTGCCAGAACCTGACCTTTCCGTCCTGGCGCCGCCTGGCCCCGAACTCCGAAACACCTAATACCTCAATTTTTGAATCTGAAATCCATTTTTTCAGTTTCCTGAAGCAATGATTGCGCCTGAATAAATAATGGAAGCAGGGGACACCTTGGAACTATGAGAACAGTGGCTAATATTTCAGGAGACTATCCTCCCACCCACGTCTTTCTGTGGGGTGAGAGGGACCGAGGAGGGAGGCTGAGGATTGCCCTGCGTGGCTGATAACAATTTCTCCACTGTTATAATAGGTTGAGCAAAGGGAATAAACTAGAAGGAAAGTATGGGCAGGGAAGTGAGGGGGTATGTCAGACTTGACTTCCCAGAGGAGGTGACACCCCAGACCCCGGCCTTGCCTATGAGGACGCCGAGCCTCGGGGAAGGACTTCCTGAGGACGTCCATGTAAGGTCAAGGTTGCTTTACGACGTGCTGAGACAGTGGTGGAAACCAATGGTTTCTGGTTAAAAAAAAACAACAAAAAACAAAAAACCAGTTTCCAAGTTCTCACTCTACGCTCCCCTAGACAGACCTTAAGGGGCCGTTGGTGCTGAAAGGCACACAGACTGACACTCGTGGGTGCCGGGCCAACAACTTTCCACCGCGTCCCCGTCGGCTGATTTGGGAGGAGGGTCTGACTGCAGTGCCATGTGTCATTTATCCAAACAAAGATCACAGCTCTGCCAGGCGGAAATGAAAACTCTGTTGTTTCTGGAGGCCCAAAAGGAAGGCTTTCTGCAAGAAATTTCACTCTCTAATTACAGGTAACTTTATTATAATTTTGCTTAGATCACTGCGGTGTCAGACAAAGTCTAAATACTTGCTAAAATCGGTATAAAGGCATGCGTAGCAACGGCCTTGTAATGCATTTTCTTTTCCAGATCAGTGTTCGCTTTTCTGAGCTTATCCACAATAGTCACTGTCTTTATTCCACAAAGCCATTAGAGTAAAGGCATTTCAAAGGGAAGGCACCTATAACAGCAGGGACCTAGATTTCATTATTAGCATAATTCACAATTATCTTCCAGTTCTAAAAAAAAGGCATTTGACGGTTGCTTCAGCGCTTCTGCCTCCCTTAGATAATGTCCCGAGACCCATTATAACAACACCTATAAGCAGGTCTGCATTCCGTTTCTTTGCACCTGGCGCCCGTCGGCAGGCTGGGAGCTTCAGATGGGCAAGGATCGGATGGTATTCTCTTTTTCAGTCCCCCAAGTGCCGCCCTGCGTGCTGAGTACATTGTTGGGGCTCGAGAAGTTTTTAGACCAAATAATAATGCATACATAAATGAAAGGAAATCATGCATTTGTGTACTTAAAATAAAGCTCTGATTTCCTCCTGTCTGTGGAACCATCTAAATTTAAAATTTTGCTACATAGACATTGGCATAATGGTACAAGGAGAAAAAATAATCTCGTGCCTTATAAGAAAGTTATTTATATTTTCTGTGAATTGAACGTTCATAGAAAATTATAGATATTGCGATCCTGTATACGATTTAATTTTCTAGTGTTTATTTGATAATTTTGAACATCCCTTTTAAAAAATACAAGAGCTTCTGCTGAAAATTGTATGATGATGGTGATTTAAAAATAATACTCTGTTCCAATTTTCATGGACTCAGTAAACTCTTGTGAATTTTTACTGTGCTGCATATTTATAACCACGCTAAGTGCTCATGATAAAAAGATCAATTCTCCCGGCCCTTTAAGATCTCATTGTCTAGTGTATGAACGTGGCATACAATGAACATAAAAGATAAATGTGCAGGTATTAAAAGAGAAATACAGGTGCAATTCTGTGCCCGCGGTGGGTACGCTGAGGCTAGTGGTACTGAAGGGCCTGGGATCAGAAAGAGGCTTCGCAAGACCCCGAACGGAACCGTATCACCTGCTCCCCAGAGAATCTAATACTCCAATGGGCTCCGTGCTTGGCAAACGGTGAAGTCAACCTTCGAATCTAGGCAAGTTTGGTTCTAAAACCTATTCTGTTTACGCGTTGCCAGTCCGACTGCTCCCCAGCCCCACAACACAATGACCCTGTCAAAGCCAGTTCAGTCTTATACAGAATGCACACCATGGATGATTGTTTCTTTATGCAGTAAGTTTTCGTCTGCTATTTCCTGTGTTTTCCCAGTTTTGGCAACGAGTTAGCACTTCCGCGGGCACGGGGCAGTACAGACCGATGAAAATGATGGTAACATGGTAGAGGGTGATAATCACAATTTCCTTAAAAAAAAGATTTAACATATATATGTTATAAAATTTGGATGAATAATAGATGCTCTATTTATAATATATAACTTTATTATATTATAAAAGGAGCCATAGTGCTATCACATGGGAATGTGTTATAGGAACCACTGTGCAGTTTACAAGATGAAGTTATATTGTGAGTGAAAGTTTCTCCCCAAATTTAGTGAAAAATATTATGAAGTGAAGATTCTCAGACATATACATGGTAGCAACTTATTATTTAGAGAACTAGACCAATACCAAGGAGAAGTCGTATTGATTTTCCTCTCTGAAAACACTGCAGGGAAAATATTAAAATCCCATGGAATTCTGGAAACTCTCAGAGAATGTCTGTATTGCGAAATCCAGTGTCGCCAACCCGTTTCAACTTCTCCTCCCTCCTGTGGAGGGAAAATGCCCACTTCTTTTTTCTCAGGCAAAGTTTAATTTCAGGATTTCAAAAATGCTGCACAGAAAGCCTTGGGTATTTTTTACAAGGATGTAATGGAAAAATTGATCAAAATTGAATTCTTACTAACTTCTATTTCAATCACCTGCTTTTGTGTTATATTACATGGTGTTTTCCAATTACTTGTTACTCGTTACTGAATTGGTAAGAACCTTATGATGAGAGGAGTTACAATGCCTGGAATGATATGCTAGCTGGTCCCTTTAGTCACTAGAATAAAGAAGTCTTTTAAACTGACAAGCCCTCGCACAAATGCACGATTTCATTAGAGAGGCATTATTTGAACCCAGCAAGTGTTACTGAGTGAACGGCTAGGTGTTCTGTAATGTAGGTCTTACGCATGATCTTTCAAGATGGTGTTTTCTAGATCTGTAATGGATCCAGTGCGTTTGCTTTTTAAAACCCACATGAACTCAATGTTTATGCCCCGCCCCCATCACATGTGGTCACTCTGCCCCGCTGTCATGGCATGAGGAGGTGGGGTCTTTGAAAGGGGAGCCCCTGAGGGCACAGCCCTCCTGTTGAAATTGGTCTTCTAGTCACAGCGAAGGGGAGAGTTTGCATCCCACGCTCTGCTGTTTACCAAGTGAAGGACACAGGGGAATCCGGCACTCTGCAAACTGGACGAGCGCTCTCACCCGAACTTGACGTGGACTCTGACCTCTCGGGAGCGTTGCCCTGAGAGGCCGCACCCATGCTTCCTGTGCACAGCTTTCTCAGGTCCCCTCTGCCCGAGAAAAGGGGCCGCTATTTTAGCTGAGCCAGTCCTGAGGCTCGAGGAGACTCAAGGTGTCAACCTCACACTCCGCTCCTTCCATCACTGCAGGTGGTCCAGCAGGTCACTAACTATGGGTTACAGACACGTAGATGCAAAGGCGTGTGACACAGAACTTTTGATTTCTCTCAGTCCTCTTCCTGATTTTCATCTGAAGCTTGAAAAAGGTTAAAAGTGGGTGCCATATGCTCTGCGCTCTCTGCAAACCGTAAAAATAGTAGCTACCGGTTTCTGAGTCTGTCTGTGTCGCAATTCCTACATCACTGATATACTTGTCTGGAGGCGCCCACCCTCCCCTCCCATGGGAAGCAGCGTGGCACCGGCCTCGGGGCAGGCTGAGCAGGGAGACTGGACACTTGGACTGAGGGTGAGGGACGCCCCATTAGGACAGGTGTTTATCTTTTGTTGGCAGTGCTCACACTTGGCCTCTATTCCATGGTAACAGGAGGGCCCTTCCGTGCATTTCCCAAGTCCGGCAGAGAACGCCCGGCTTTCACTGCAGTCACAGGCTCGTGTTTCCTGTCACGTGAAACGTGGGCTGTGATCCACCAGCATCAACAAATTGCAAGTGGTGATGGGCATCGCCAGAGCCGTGAGAGCCCCGGAGGGTCTTAACTCACTTTAGAAGACGGACCATCAAAAGCAGCTTATTCCTGAGAAAAAAAATGCAACACCACACTGCCATTCCAGCACTGCTGTGATGTGACTCAGGTCACTTATTACCCTTTCCAGGCCATTTTCATAGGTGAGGCTGGATCAGCTCCCTCTTCGGGGGCTCCACTCATGGGCAACGTGATGCAGAGCAAATTATCCAAAGGTCCTGTTTCAAAGTTTTCCCTATGTCATAACAAGCTTACTCTCTCAAATTTTATGTACACATATTTCGGCAATTACTTAATATATGTATCATTAAAAACATCCAAAGTAAGGGCCAGTTATATAGCACAATTAAAAATTACAATTTAATTTTTTTTAATCCTCACCTGAGGATATATTTATTGATTTTTAGAAAGAGAGACAAAGGGAGGAGAGGGGAGAGAGACAGACGGACAGACATTGATGTGAGGGAGAAACATCGATCGGTTGCCTTATGTATGCACCGCAACCGGGGATCGAACCAACAATCCGGTTATGGAATCCATGACCTTTGAGTGTATGGGTCAACACTCTGTCCAACTGAGCCACCCGGACAGGGGACAAATTACAATTTAATTTAATAAACCTCCCTTGCCCCAAATCAGACCTGTTGACCCTAGTTTTGGACCTTGCTACTGGTTATTACACATTTTGACACTTAAGAGAATTTTAGTCATTGTGAGAATCTTTCCTGCTTTTTGTAGAAATGTAGGCTGAGCAGGTGCCAATGATTTAATTAAGTGCATCACTGTCTGAATAGAATTAAAAACCAAGTTGTTTTTAATTCAATCGTTTCTAAGCCATTCCTCCATATTTCATTGTCTTTTTTAGGAAAAAAAAATCATAACCGACAAGTTCTTGCCTTTTCACACCCTGAAAATAGGATGTGCTATAATTCCTTCTATTCTAATCACATGCTATGCAATCAGCAGTCTCCTTTAGGGGTTTATTCAGCCACATGGATATAGTTCAGGTGCAAAGTTATTTCATCAGTAGACAGCGGCTGTGGAACGCACACCTTTGACGTCACCAGTGACTGGGCACGTCTGGAGGAGGGCACGCTTCACCTCGAGTTAGGACACAATTGTCTCCTGTCTTCCTCGTTCTAGAAAGCCTAAGTATCTTCGCCCAGGCAGAAATGTACATAATGAAAATAGTTACAGGCTTCTCTGCTAGATTGCAAGTGTTCTGTGTAAACCGGGAATGCCTTATCTTTGTTTATTTATTTAAAACCCAAACATCGCATAGAAAAGGGCCGACACAAAGCCCAGACTTCACAAGTCTTTGAGTCAATAATTGATGAATAATCGGGTCCTTCTGGTGCATCCCAAAGAAATAACTTCAGAGGAGACAACCTGAATTAGCTCCAAAGAGGATATACTGCCATTAGCATGCCTCAGACTTGGGTCTGCACTACGGTGGCCCGAAATAATTGATTAAGTCCCATGATTTGATGATGCTGCCTTTGGGGTTGCTGATATATGTCTTTTTAAACAGCATCAAGAAAATTCATTGGTTAGCATCTATTTTTATCTAAATCAGCTTCCCAGTTTCATGGAACAGCAGAAAGTATTCAAGAATTGATTTATGTGAAACTTTGAGGCAATTCCCTTGTTGCAATCTTTAAATAAAGGTGATCCCCAAATATCTGGGTACTGGACTTCTATCGGGATGGTGGAAATACTCTAAATCAGCACTGAAATATAGAAACTTAATATCGTGACTACTTGTAAGAAAAAAAAGAAAACAGCCAAAAAGTTAGTTACTTGCCTCTCTCTGACAGGCACATTGTGTTTGACAACTGAAAAACATTTTAAATTCTCTATTTTATTACCAAGAAACGCATACAAACATATACGTGGCACAAGCAGGTTTAAAGAGCGGTTTCGGGGGTAGCATCCCATGGGAAAACAATAATATTCATAGGACTCTCCAATTAGGTACATGTTCTAGTCCTGGGAAAATTCCACAGAAACAAGGACATGCAATTGTGGCACTCTGGGCTCTGCCCATGTAACTGAAATACCAAGCATGAATGTGGCTGTCCAAAAAATACATGAAGCCACTTATTTTCAGCATCAAATGACCCTGTTGGTTTTCCTAATACTGCTTGCCGTCTCCGTGTGGTTAATGGTAAGGAGTGTGTGTCCGCTAGAAGCGGGGGTTTACTCGACCGAGACAGTCCCCACAGGCTAGCTGCTGACAGAGGTGCCCTCCTGCAGTTGGAGCCCTAAAATCTGTCCAGGGAAACTGGGAAACAGTTAGGGCCACGCCAGGCAGGTAGCAGGCTGAGGGGGTGCACCAGGGCTGGAAGCCACCAGGGTCCAGGTCCTCGAATTGCGACTTTGTCTTTGACCCCAGCCCCAGATCACGGCAGGCCAGGAAAGGGACGTCCCCAACTGGAGTGCTCAGGTGGCAGGAGGGGTCTGAGGAGTTACGGAGGTGAAGCCGCCAGACTTAGCCTCCAGCCCCTGATCCCACCGGGGGCGGGGCTGACGTTTCCTCCGCCAGGCTGACTGGAAACCTCACATGCCAGGGACTGAGGTCCCTCTTTGGAGACTAACTCCTGGCTACCTTTTGGTGGCTGAGGCTCGGCTGAGGACCCCACAGTAAGCAAGTGCTATGCTCACCTGCGGTGGCCTCCAGTTTAGTAGGTACGGTTTGTGCGGTATGTGTGCTGGGGGGATGTGTTTTCATAAAAAATCTCCTCCACTCTAGCTTGTGTTTGGCTGTTTGTTTTAGGCATGTGATATGGTAGAAAGAACACTTGGCTCAGAGTCCAAAAACCCAAGATTAAAATGTCAATCTCCAGTGTACCTCACAGATACAAATTATAAGCTCCCTTGTCCTCAGTTTCCTTCTATGTCAATTAAAAGTTAGTTACCATTTACTGGTGGAGCTGGGGCTGCTAAGGACAACCTAAGGACACCAAAGATCGAGAGCTACCCAGAGAGGGACCGTTATTTCTCTCCCCACAGGAACTGAACACGAGTCTGAATGAGACGGTTCTGAGCTAACGGTGGCTATGCCGCATTTTGTCTTCCCGCTCCTTTGGACAGTTTTATTCTAAGGATCTGCCCACTAGGTGCTATCACGTCAATGCATTTAATATTGATCAGGCGCCTATGGTGTGCCAGGCACAGAAGTTGTATTACTCATTTGCTCTACCTCGCAATACAGTATTAACGTACATTTTTAGAGCTGGGGGTGAAACAGAACACCAGAGAGTTTCACTTCTTACAGCTCGCCTTTGCATTATAATTATGCACTCTCTGTAGCAAGATACAGGCAAAGGTCAAGATGGTCTTGAAAGGAACAACCCGTTATTCCTTTATTTGTCCCAGTATCTCTTCAAAAAAGCTATCCCGGATCTAACTGTGTCTCAGATACTTACAATGTACACTCGCAGGAACATGAAAGTTATGAAAACACTAACATGAAATCTTACGAAGCCAGGGGTCCCGAACATGAATTAAGGCCGGAAGTCTTTCCATGGCGTGCCCAAGGTCTGTTGACTGTAATCAATTTTCTCTCCATAACATTTCTGGCTGAGGTGTCTTAGGAAATCAAATAACCCCTTGAAGCTCACTTGGCTTCATTCGGGGAATTCTGTGTATTACACAGACTTTCTTACTGGTTCCTCCCTGAATATTTTTCTTGGTTATTTTTAAAAATTTGTCTTGGTTAGCGGGGGCGGGGGCGGGGGGATTGTTGTGGTGTTGCTTTTATCTTTTAGTGAGAAGCTTGGAGCCATCAATAATGTTCGGTTTCTATCACTGAACCCAGCCTGGGCAGAGGAGATGTAGCCGTACTGCCGGTTACACTGATAGCGACAACTGTGAATTAGCATTTGACTAGGGAATGGTCTGTCTGTCACGGGGGCATTATTCCTGAGCAATAGAAGTAAATGTAGCTTGAAGCTGATCTGCATCCTCCCTCACCGCTGCCATCGCTCTGGAGATCCATGGGAATAGCTCTTAGCAAAATAAAACTGCTTTGGAGCCCAAGAAAATGGAGTGGCAGCTGATGACTAATGATTTATATACATAGTAAAATTACCTACCTGGAGCTAATAAGATAGAAAGGGAAAATGGAACATGACTGTTATCATTACTTTATTATTGAACATTTATATTTTTTAACTTGAGCATAAGAGTGCATAAAACCAAATCACCTGAACCAAATGCCCACTCTTCCTACTACTAAGGGTAAAGGAAATTAACTTTTATGCCCTGCTAAATATTTAACTATCTTACCGAAGCTCTGAACGTATACCTCAATCTCCCTAACAGCGTAGGGAACGCATTGTAAACCATACCGTCAGCCTTTTGAGCACCTGCTAGCCTCTGACCATTTGAAGCTGTTTGCGTAGACAGATTAGATAATTGGTTGTTTGGGTTTGCCTGGAAGTTTTTAAATCATTTAAAAAGACATCTCTTTATATGTTAGTGAAAATAGCATATGAATTCATAGCTGACGATGAAAGCGAGTGGGTATAGGTCCCATGAGTGTCGGGAGAGGATGGAAATGCTTGGGATGAAATCCCTACAAAGTGCATAGGCCTAGAGATCACGGAGCTCCCTGTCCCTGGCCTGGGATGTGGGCAGGACAGCCACCTGCTCCTGCAACGCCACCGAGCGGCAGGTGCATGCAGCCTTCGTGCTTACTCATGGACAGGAGGTGAATTCACTGGTGGATTCTGAAAGGTGCACAAAAATTGCTCATATGGAGGAAAATGAGGACTGCAGTCGAAGGGAAGTAACAGGATGGGAGCAAACAGGGACCCTGGAGTCCTGGCTCTGTGACTTCATGACTTTGAGCCCCAGGTCCTCCAAGTATGTACAGGGTCCGGCAGAAGTAGCTCCTGCTTGAGTGAGGTTGGCAGGACAATGGTATGGATGTAATAATTTATACTTTTAATTTGAACATTATACCTAAACTGTCACATGGTGTGCTTGAGTGTGATACTGTTATGTTACAGAATTACACGCTTAGGATTTTATAATAACAGATTTTGTAATAAAGAGGGGGTGTTATTTGTACCAGACCCTTGCATAATCTGGAAAAGACAAATACTGCCTCCCTTAAGGATTTTATGGAATTATTTTGAGGAAACAATATTTTCTATGGATGAAAAGCCTCCCTGTTCGTATGCGACTTTTAACTTTCTTTTCCTCCAATCTTATATTAACTCAGGTAGTAACAGGGTTTCATAAGAGGAAAAACTAGTTTATCACATTGTTGTTTCCAGTTTGGTGTCACAGGGAAGTCAATCGCTGATGATATTTAGGTGGTGGCTTTTACTTTGTCATTTTTGAAATGATTGTCGGATGTTCTATAGAATGAAGAAAAATTGCTTTATACCTTTCAAGAAGTTAGCATCTTATGTCATAAGGATAAATACTCATTTTCTTCTGCCTTTTCACTGATGTGTTGTGAGGAGTGGGACAACCACTGACTGCTCACTCTAAGGTCACTATAAATTTACCAATATTCAATCCAATTGCCACCTGCCCACGCTGATCATTCAATTCTCATCCTGTTTTCACTATGATTTTAAAAGGTGGTTTAAAAAGAAAGTCCCCTGAGCAAACCCGAGGGGTCAATTGCATGTTTTTCCCCGTATTTCGAATGGCTTCAGTGCCGAGTACATGTGGGGCCCTTGGCAGGGGGCTGGGAGCCGGGGGACGACCCTGGAGGGAGACAGGAGAGCCTTTTGGAAAATTTAGCAAAGGAGATCAGTCACAACGCAAGCACACACAGGGTCATGTTTGCTCACTACCCTGCTTTTAACTGAGCTGTGGGTATCTGGAATGTGGACTGATCCATGGCTTTTAATGGAGACTTTTAGGATGACCGGTGGCATCTCTCCCTGGAAACAAACTTTTAGAGCCGAAGATTGCTCAAGCTTTCTCAAGTTCATGTGGATGTGGACCAGAGGCCATGGAGGCTGCGGATTGGATTACCTTATCCATTTGCTTTGTCTTTGAAGAGAAAAAAACGTATTATAACCACAGGCACTCAAGTAATGTCTGAAGTGCAACCTTTATTCACTTCCAGGGGGACTCGGTGATGGTCTCTAAGAGGGGCTTGTTGGGACCCTCTCTGCACGTGTAGATTTTAAAAGGTGTAATTGTTTGCCTTGATATGAAAGGAGTAACATTCATTTATTTTACAGTTTAGTTTTCTCTCTTTTTCTTTTGTTTTCATATTAGAAGCCTACACAAGTCATTCTTCAGTGACTTTTTAAAAATTTCCTTTAGAAAAGGTTTCTTTTATGTGTTTCATCAGAAGACATTTGGCATAAAGAAAGCCATTAGTGACTCTTTTTTTAAGGGACACCTTAAACTGGCACGGATTTTCTGCTTTCCTGCTGGAATTGTTAGCATGAATGAGGTGCAAACAAAGCCATGATTTATTTTCTAATCCATTTGATTTTCATTGCATTTCAGTGCTTTCAATCTAATACCAAGTCAAGTACATCCTGAAAAAATGACTTCTGAGATTCTTCACCTTGATTAAAAAAAATATATATATAGATATATATAGATATATATATCTCACCTATGCAGAAGATCAAAAGATGCTTTTTCCTTTTTTGTTTAAACTTCAGTTTTCTTTTCTAAAAATATGGGGATAATAATATCATCTGCAGTGAAACACTGTTGTTGAACATATTTACTACGACCACCTGTAGGAAGCACATTACATGGCACCTGACACTCTACGAATATAAAATACACATTAGCCATAATACAATATTATTTCTAAATATACTATTAATATCAGACTGCATAGTATCCTGCATAATATTAGTATAATTAGTACGCTTATTAATACCTACTAATACACTATTATTATTTCTCTAAACGATGCGCGGGCCACCCTCCCTCCTCCCCATGCCTCCGCAGTAGGCTGTGACACGCGAACACAGCCTTGCCTGGGGTGTGGGTGGCACACGGTGCCACGTTAGTACAACCAGTGGTCAGCTTTCAGGCCGGGGCTACCGTGGAGTTAATCCACAGAGACATTTCCCATAGCTGCACTCGTCAGCCCAGCGCAGACCATGACTTCAGTGTTTTTCTCCCCACCCTGGTCCTTGTCCTGCGTCAATGAAATCAGAGTGGTCAGGTTTGTTTTACAAAGTCAGAGCGAAGACTTACTTAAGGGATTACTTAAAATGTGAATGATGTGAAAGATGCCTTACACTGATAAATGATGACATGCAATGGAGATAAAATTCTACAATGACTCGAAAGTGACATGTTGGAGTGGCCTGAAGGAGTTACAGTTATTTCCAAAGTGCCAATGTCCCCGGGTCGTCATTCTTTGTTCAACACAGAAAGTGCTAGCAAAGAAAAAAGCCAACCGCAGTACTGTTGGTCATCCAGAGCTCTCTTTCTCTCCAAAGACAATCTATGGGAGATTTCTAAATGAGCTCATCTTGTACTTACTCTTACAAACGAGAGCGGAAGGATGTGGCGATGAAATGCAGCCCTCCGTGAAACTATGCCCTAAGCACTTTGCTCTCAACCCAGTGTCCACAGCTACAGCCTGAGAGTCTCAGGTGTCCCTGTGACTGGACTTCACGCTTATAACATATCACCCTCATAAAGCTCAAGGAAATAAACTGCGCCTCCGCTTCGTGCTGAGGAAGCCTCAGCACTGGCGTTAAAAGTGCACGTCTGCATTTAGGTCTCTTCTGGATGTCTGAGTTGGGTGGGCTAAGGGTGTTCTTATGCTGTTGAGCTGGTGTCCCTCAGGGGGAATCAGGGAACAAGCCTCACTTCTTAAACAGTGCTCAGGGAAACACGCATGTACAATATGTGCGCAAAAAGCCTGTGGTTTGGTGGCAGATTTTCTTGCGTTATCTTCCCTTGTTTCTTTCTGAATTGTCGTCGTTGTTGTTAAGCCTTAAGAAATGTTTAGCTGTGGCAAATTTCTGCCAAAATCTCGATGATGAGTGCTCTCCAGGTCTAATACGTTCATTTCACTGACGGCCGGCGTCAAGGAACAAGGGCTAACAAGCCAGGATGTGACGTGGTAGATGCTCTTCAAACAGTGTTTATCCAGAGCTGTTTCTGATGGGTTTTCCCAGTTTTGGTCAGTGTCAATTTTTATTATTATTATTATTATAAAAACACATTCGATTTATCTGGAGGTAACATTTTTCTATACACTTTTCTAGAGAAGAAGAATTATTAGAAAATCAATGGAACTATGAGAGAGAACTTAATATTTCAGGGAGCATTTAAGTTTAGCAATGGAATATTGGTCATTCATTCTGTAACGGCCTTGCCTACTATATTGCATTCTACTTATTTTGGGTTCAAATGTATTCTCTAAGTTCATATGCTGAAGTTCAAGCCTTCAGTACCTCAGGATGGGACCTTATTTGGATTTTTCTACAAACCAAGAAATGCCAAAAAATCTCAGCCAAGCACCAGAATCTAGGGGCGAGGCATGGAACGGATTCTTCCTCTCCGCTGTCAGAAGGTACCAGCACCTGCTGACACCTTGATCGTGGACTCCTAGCCTCCAGAACTTTGAAAAAATAAATTCTGTTATGTGCCCCACTCAGTGCGTGGTACTTGTTACAGCAGCCCTGACGAACTAATACATCACCCCTTGTTTGTAAGACGCATGTGTTCTCATTGGCCCATCATTAACTCTGCTTAATGGTGCCCCCTCTCCCCCAATTATTAAATTTGTGAATACCACTGCTGCTACTTCTCACTCAGGAACCATCTTCACACAAGATACAAGACTACAGTTGAGCCCAGATACTGGCCTTCAGTTCCCAAATTTAAAACAAAGATATTGGGTCAAATAACCCTGACACCGCCAGAGAACTCTGAAATTCTCAGAATGTGATCATTCTAGGCATGGAGAGAACAAGCAGTCCCATGTTATCCATAAGAAAAACTGAGACTCAGAGCCAATGAGAGGCTGAGGACGGATGGCTTGGGCACGCCAGGAAGGCAGTTCGACCTAAGACGTTATGGCTCCCGTGGGTTGTTCAGTTTGCCACTGTGTCCTCCAAATGGTGGTCCGTCACATAAACAAACATGGACTCTGCAGAATGTAACAATGATATACAGCAAAGCTGGGTCAAGGGGGTTTATGAGTTTACAGTCCAGAAAGCGAAATTTATTTTTTATTTTTTATTTTTAAAGGATAGGTGTTTCCCCAATTCCCTGCAACTGTAGGCTTTATTATAAGGTTGCTGTGTGATGAGAGTCCCTGAAACCAAGACGTCGCTCAAGGGAAGCCCACTGAAAATCAGCAAACTGTATTTAAGGGTTACACCTATGGCTGTAAAGAGATTTTTAGAGTTCACATTTTATTTGTGTGCTTTTAGAGTGATCAATGGGATGCCATCTATAACATTTAGGGGTCCCCTAGGTCCACAAGGAAAGTCAACATGGTACCAGGTTATGTTGGCTGGCTGCCCACGTCACCTGGAAAGAACAGGAGAGGGTTGGCCGCACACTGAAAACACAAAAGTCTACCGCCACAGGGAACGCAGGAGAGACAGAGGCAGTCCCTATGTCTTCTCTAAGGGACTGGGACTCTGCCATGATACTAGTATTTAAAATGATGCGAAAAATGTACATTGACCGTAACTGGGAATCTGCTCAGTGCCATATGTGCTGCCAGATCAAAAACAAAATTATTGCAACAGAGCTCTCGCTGAGATTTTGTGGCGGTAGTCTTTGTGCTTTTGGCAGTGGGAAGAGTAGAGAGTTGGCCCAGTCACATGCCCACATGGCGGTCTCGGTGAGCAAAAGCGCTTGAGAGTCGGTTAGTTCATTTCCTTAATAACAAGACATCTTTCTTTACTGATGCAAGTCACAGTCTACGTAAGACCTCTCCAGATTAAATCTCAGAATGTTGGGGAAAGAAATTACACAGAGATCACTGGTTTTTTGAATGGAATTTTAGGAAGTATTCTCTAAGAGGGTTAGAATCTAAACCATAAAGGATTATAGAATCTAAACCATAAAGGAATTTTTACCTCAAATCAGTATCTTGGAACTATTTGCAGGCAACCTTTGCGTGTTTATGCCATCAGGTGCCATGGCCTATTCCCAAGTGACAGAACAGTTCCCCGGATTCACATTCGCTGTAGAAGGGTTTTCCAAGGACACTTCCCACGGATAAAAGTCACGGTATGTAATTTATCAGAAAAGAGTAAAAAGAAAAAAAAAAGAGAGACACAGTTTGAAATTCTTAACCAGAACATCACAAAAGAGTAGAAATATTTTTAAAATTGACTTTAAAATGATCGAGACAAACTAAAAGTTAAAAATTTTAAAGAAAAATTAATTAATTTTTTAAATTAATTGAAAAATTAATCAAATGTAATTGATTGTATGTTTGTAGATTTGTTAATTTAAAGTTTATCTGAAAACTATCCTAAAAAATCATGGTGAAAATGTTTACATATTTGGGGTTTTGAAAAAACAGAGAGATGGAGAAGAGACCTGTACTGGCACTTTTAGCTCGTGCGCCGCTTCTTTGAAGCGTGAATCTCTGTTGCCTGTGCAGAAAAACAAGGCGTGGCAATGTAACTGTATTTTTTATTTTTTGCCTTAAATGCTCTATTTTTATTTGTTTTATTTTTAATTGAATTTATTGGGGTGACATTAGTTCACAAAACCACACAAGTTTCAAGTGTACAACTCAAGAAACTTCATCTGCGCACGGCATCCTGTGCTCATGGCCTAAAGCAAAGTCTCCCTCCGTCCCCATTTATGCCTCTGTGTCCTCTCCTGCCTCCCCCCACCCCCTTTCCCTACACACACACACACACACACACACACACACACTTCTTTTTTGCGTAATCCCTTCACCTTCTTTCACCCAGCCTCCCAGGCCCCCACCCTCCTGGCAGCTGTCAGTCTGTTCTCTGTATCTGTGAGTGTGTTTCTACTTTGTTAGTTTATTTTGTTCTTTAGATTTCCACATATAAATGAAATCGCATGGCGCTTGTCTTTCTCTGACTGGCTCATTTTACTTACTTTACATCAGGTAGATAGATGATAGAATTTAAAATATTTATTCAAACACGGACTTATCAGAGCTTTATAATACAAAGTTATTAATTATCAGGGAAAAAAAAACCTTTAAACATGATTTTGTTGATGGTTTCCTGATTCTCTTGTAGAAATACACACATCCTTTCCATTTGCTTTTGCCACAAGGGAGGAGACTTAGGTAAGGTATGACAAGCACTGCCATGTTGTGAAACTAATGGAAGAAAGAGATCGTTTAATTTATAGGAAGAGCAAATGGAGGCTGTTAAAGTCTCTTTCTGTGTCTTCATGTCCATTCTGTTAATTGTGGTGTTTATACCTTTATTTTCCTATTTGAGTTACCTATATTTAAGTTATGAATAAAAACCCATCACTAGTCAACATGAGCTCATATTAAATTATTGAGCTGCTTGCTAGTGTGATGTATTGTTACAATCTTAACTTTCTGAGATTGTTACTTTTGGTATGTTTTTACATAGATTTAGGAAACACTGGGAAAAGGAAAGCTGTACAAAAATTTAGAAACAGAAATGTATCTATATATAGATTATCTTATAATGATATTTTATATATGATGGGTCCTTTGGTAATTTTTAAAAACAGAGCTACGAGCTGAATTTCAATCATTTTTAAAAAACCTAGTTATTAGGTACGATAATGCCACTTGACTATGGTATGGGTTTGAATTTTAGCAGACCTCAAAGAAAAACATGTTTCATCAGCAAAATTGTCGCATCTTAAGGCAATATTGAATTATTAATTTTATGAGGCTTCTATTTTGATTTCTTTGGCTGCCTTAGTAAAAACAATAACAGACGGTAAAATAATACTACATTGAAAATGCATCCGCTGATTTAAAAAAAAAAAAAGCCAGGTTGGTGTTTTAAAATACATTGGTCTTTGGAAAAGAGCTTTTTAGTCAAAGCTCTCTGAATTAGTGCTTTTTAGTCAAAGGTTGAAATGGGAAATATGAGAAATTCTTTTTGTTTTTCCTGTCATTTGAAAAATTATGCTATGGACTCCTGGCATTAAAAGTCTGCTTTTGCATGAGACTAAAAATTGGCAGAGGATCTTGAAATGATTTCCCGGAATGTTTAGAGTATCCTGAAACTTGGAAACATATTAGGCGGTGCTTTGTTATTATTATTTTGTGTGTTTTAGTACCAATACCACAATGCTTTTTTGTTTAAGAATTCCCATGCTCCCATCCCCCCACCTCCGGCAACTGTCAATCTATTCTCTGCATCTGCGACCTTGGGTTTTGTTTTGCTGTGTTTTGCTTTGTTTCTTACATTCCACATACAAGTGAGATTATAAGGTATTTGTCTTATTTTTATGACTGGCTTGTTTTACTAAGCATACCCTCTTGGTCCATCTGTGTTGCTTCAAATGGCACGGTTTCGTTCTTTTGTGCCGTTGAAGAGTATTGAATTGTATGTATGTACCACGTCCCCCTCATCTGTTCATCTGTTGGTGGGTATCTAAGTTGCTTCCGTATCTTGGCTGTTCCTAGTGATGCTACAATGAATATAGGGGTGGGTATTCTCTCTTCGAATTAGTATTTTCGTTTTCTTCAAATATATTCCCCCCAATTGGAAATACGGGATCATCTGGCACCTCTATTTTTAAATTTTTGAGCAATCCCTGTACTGGTTTCCATAGTGGCTGCATTAATTTACAATTAGGCAGTACTTTAAGATGCTTAAACGTTAATTTCTAAAGTTATCTTTTTGCTTATTAAGCATAAAGAGGTCTACTTATTAATGTTTTTATGTATTTTATCTATAATCATATTTGAGATTTTAGTTGGGAATTCATTTATGTAACATTTATGGTGGTTTGAGTAACTCTTAACCACAGTAACATCAATGACAACTATTATCCAATGGAGAGAAAACGAGAGTCAGATTAAAGGTGAAACCCATCCTCAACTCCTGCTACCTTTTTGTGACATAGCACTGCCTCAGGGTATCTTTGTAAGACATTTAATGGAAGAGTTCATCCTGTTTCTAAAATTCCAATGTAAATTGATCTGCCAGATACTCTGTGATTATCTAATCAAACTCAAGTGGCTGATTTACCGATATGAAAATTTGCTTTATAGCCCAGGCCGTTATTTGATCTACCCCCAAATCTAGGCTTTTTTGGTGCCCCAAAGTATTCAGCTTGATTTGGCTTAAGTTTTCAGAAAACATGAGACTGAAGGTGACACTGGGGCATTTCCCTCTTGCCAAAGAGGAAGCACCCAGACAACGGGGCAAAGGGGGCCGATACAAGAGCGGTCATTTTGATCTGGTTTAATATTCGGTGCATTCGAACCAAGAGAAATGAATGCCTTGGAAAACACATCTTCATAGTCAGGGATAAAAAATGTGAAAGATCTTTCCACTTGCACTTGTATGTGGAATTATTCGGCATCAGAAAAGCAAAAACTCAGACAGGCAGCAGCATGTTGATTACCAGATGGAAAGGGGGTGGGGGGAGGTAGGAGAGGGTGGGGGGAATAAAGGGTGATGGAAGGAGCGCTGAACACAGAATACAATATATAGATGATGCATTACAGAACTGTACAACTGAAACCTATTTTATTAACCAATGTCACCCTGCTAAATTCAATTAAAAAAAAAAAAGAATACCAAGATGAGTGAGAAAGAGACTAAGTTTGGAATGTGGTCCCTTCTCTGCCCTTGAATTTCACATTCAATAGTCCTTCTTAAGAGCTCCACGAGAGGCCATTTCCACATTGTTCCTCTTTATGATCAACTTGATAGTCAAATACGACTATTTGAAGTCTGACCTTCACATATGAGAACCCAGCCTGGGATTTCTAACACAACTGTATGATAATCTTTCACAGCCGAGAATACGACAAACTCCCAGTGAACTGAAACACCTGCTTTGCAGATGCCCCCACGGAGGACAAGGCACCACATGTGGGCAATTCCACAAACTGAGCAAGACCTAAAGAGCCCAGAAATTGTGATTTAATTCTTAATTCCCCTGCAGTAGATTTAGTAATGACTGATACGGGCCGTCTTTGTCCACACTTGGAGAGTCATTAACTGGGGAGTGGGGACACCTGTCCTTCTACGGAAGGCGCTTAGTTCACGTTATCTAAGATTTGGAGCTGTTGCCGCTTGTACAGGAGATAATGAATAAAGAGATTCCAGGGTTTGAATTATCTTAAAAAACAAAATCCCACACTACCAGGCACGATGATCTGTAAAAGCAAATTCCATAGCTCCACGGTTAAAGCTGATACATGTGTTATAACTCATCATGCCAGGCAGGGGCAGGTCTGCTGTGATCCACATGCCCTTGAGTGATTAACCGCACGCATGCCAGAGTTACAAACAAGGCTGTGTTTCCCTCTGCACAGCTCGGTCACAGAGGAACCTATTTTCTTGCAATGGTTTCCTTCATTAATATCACAGCGGCGTGTCTGAGCATTCTTACTCTGACATTATTGCTTCGGCATAAGAGTTTTTGTGTTGGATTTTAGGGGAAGATGCCAGCCATATGCAACATTAACCAGCCATGACTGGATAAGGTGGACACCAGGTAAACTCTTCTAATAATTGAATTTTAATATTTGATTATAGAGGGCAATCAAAATCAATAAGATTTCCCATCAGTTCAACTATTCGGTGGAAAGCTTTACTTATAAGTTAGGTCATAATATTGCCTTTCGAAATTGAATGGCTACATCTGTTTTTGGGTGACCAGTAGTTTTTAGGCGATGTTCAATATATAAAATTTGCCTTTTCTCTGTAGTATTGCCTGTCCTAGGAAAATTGTGCCTACCTAAAGCCCTGACAGTCTTCTCATATGTTTTCTTCTAGAAGCCTTCTCATCGCTGCTTTCCCATTGTGATCTATGATTAACATGAAATTTCGACCTGAATTCTTCTTACTCACATGTTTGTTGGACCAATGTCCTTATCTCAGGTGTTCTACCACCTGGAGCTCCATCTCTCCCTGGAAGCTCCTGACTTGCTCTAAGGTTTCATATTATTTTACTTGTGATACCAGTTCTCCGACAGGTTCAAGAAAAAGCCCTGGTTTTATAGATTATCTGGTGCGTTTAGCATCAGGCACCTTCTTTCCGGCTTCCTGCATCGTAGGCAGAGAGAAGTTGGCTTTCCAAAAGTTTTCTCTGATTTCTCAGCCTCCTCTTCTGAGTAGCTGCTGAATTTTATAAGTGTCTTAGTGAGAAAACAGGTCAACTATCCATTTCAAATTTTCTGCCCCTCCATTTTCAGAATTTCTGCCTGCTCAAGTCTCTTAATTTTTGAGGACTTTTATGTAAAAAATTGCCAAAAACTGTGGTTTTTAAAAGCAGATATTGATCTCTTTCATGAGTGACTCAGATTCTCAGCCTGGCTCCCGGAGGCAGCAAACACCCTGAATAAAACGGTTCTCCTATCTGTGTGACCTTGATCTTGTCCTTTCAAGTTCAGCTGGCCTCTGCGGCTCCCAAATGCCTCCGCCCCCCCTCATTCATTCATTCATTCATTCATTCTTCAAATTTTCACTTTATCTGTGCAACCATGAGTCTGCAACAG
The DNA here is from genome assembly GCA_004026545.1 of Mormoops blainvillei. Taxonomy (NCBI): domain Eukaryota; kingdom Metazoa; phylum Chordata; class Mammalia; order Chiroptera; family Mormoopidae; genus Mormoops; species Mormoops blainvillei. Next base: position 5,472 of record PVJD01007071.1, on the reverse strand, counting down.
TCCATTCTATTTTACTTGGGAGCAGGTGTCCTTTTTCTCTCTTTTAATTAATTATCATTCTCCCCTTTTCTTTTGTCAGTCTACTTTATAACACACATAGCATCGTAAACAAATGATTTAATACAATCTGGCAGTTTTATTTTGCACTTTTAGGGTCCATGATATGTTGGTTTAGACAAGTTTATTTTTTCCCATGAAGCAGTACAGGTGTAAAGTCCTGGCCTAAAGTGACTCCGTCCCTAGGCACATCCGCATATTCTGGTTCCTTCTAGCTTGTTCTTCTCACAGGATATTGTTCTTGTCTTCATGATCAGAGGTGACTCAGCAGAAGCACAGTTCCCAGAGTCTGCATTCTTCGGGTACAGCTGCGGGGGCGGGACTGTTGGGGGCAGAGGAGTCAGGGGCTTTTGGAAGGCAGGACTTACATGTCTTTTGACAATAAAATCCCCTAGAAATCACTTTCTGGTTTTTTTCCCTTCTTCCAAATCTCTTCTGCAAATACTCAGAGTCAAGCTTCTCATCTTGTTGTAATTCCTGAGACCGGAAAAGATTGTACTTCTGGTCTTTATGCCACATCCCTCTTTCTTCCTCAACTTAATCATGACCGATTGGTGGCAAAATGAAAAAAAATAAAAATCAGCTGCAAGCGAAGAATTTCTCTTCACTGGGTTGTTTCCCCTCCCTCCTCTCCCTACAAATTATGCAATTCTTGCCTGGCTTGATCTCCCCTCGTAGAATTTTATGACGACAGTGGTCCCGCATCATTATTGTCACTTTTACTGATAGGCCCCCCAGAATAGATAATTGGCATGACGGAAGACGGTCTGGTCTCTGTGTTGTTAAAGGCCATTGTTTTGCCACACCAGCTGCCCAATCTCAGATGTGACCACACGTTTTAGGTGAGTGTTAGCACCCCAACTCTGGGAAAAACTTTCTGCAACCAGTCAGTTTACAACATGCCATTGAAACGTGTTCCTTCCTTCCCACACAACCATGAAATTCCTGTGTGAAAAACGAAATGAGATAAAGAACTGTGATGCGTCATACACAATTTTTACTGGGTAAGGAACTTTAGAACAACCCTCCTGCTAGAATGATAATGTCACCAGTAAATAATAAAAATATTTTGTAGGCATGAATGGACTTCAGCAGTCGGAAAAAATAACTCCAGGAGACACAGTGCATTTCTAGTGACAGGTGAAAATGCCGTTTTTCTGTCTCATTTAACTGTGCTGCCTGTTGAATCGTTTGTAAGTTCATTCCATGTTAATGAACAAAGAATTGGCTTATTGACACTGTTCAGTTGTGCAAGTCAGTACTGAGAAAATAGTAAGAAATTTTCATCTAAAACAATGACATTTTAAATTTGATTATTGATTAGTTTGCTCTGATAGGCATTAGGTTTAACTGCATGAAAAAAAAATGCACACAATTGCATTTATCTTTCTTCCAGGCATCATTTGAAATTTAATTATAACAGCTGGAACAGGTTTTTCTTTGCATAAATGTGCAACTTTTTATTCAAATTGTTAAGCTGATCACCAGTGGGTTCTAGCACGTCTGTTCTTAGACTAACGAACCCCGCGTCCTTGTCAGCTTTAGTGAGATACTTTGACAGCCTCTGCCTCAGTGCCTCTGAGTGACAAGTATGCACGGCAGTGTCTCTCGCGGCTGCAACAGGCCCTTCCCTAAGGACATGGGAGGTTACAATTTCTGATTTTGGATTGTTTAACCAAGCTGTAACATTTGATTGTTGCATCAAAACGCAATCTAGTTTTATGCCCTTCATTAAAATCTTGGTTCATTATCAAAGTCGAATATGAACAAGTCATTAAAATATTTAGATATGTGGCAAAATATGCATGTTAAAAATAAACAAAAGATTTATAGCAAAGGAGATAGCCTATACTCATCCACAACTCTTATTACAGTTGTGAAATAAAAAAAGCTCTGAAAGAAAACTTTTATTATTATTTTTTTTACCAGAGATTCTTTTTTAAGGGGTTCTTACCTTAAAATATCCCTACGAGGTAAGAAGTATTCCTATTCTGATTTTATTTTATTTTCCAACCCGTTTGATTGCAAAAATTTGTTCTGGGTTGAAATGAGGCTATTCATTGACTTTATTTTTTACACTCAGTGTATATATTAAGTTTTGGTTAAGAAATATTAAGGTGTTTGATCATGGTTTGCATATGTGTGTGTGTGTGTGTGTATGTGTGTGTGTATTTATTTCACATGTATATTTGACCCAAAGGTTTTAGGTAAGGGATTATAAATCTGTAAATTTAGACTGAACCACAAAATATTGGACAACAAAAAGTAGACATTTGTAGTTTCAGATAGTTAACTGTGTAGTTTCAATCTGTTTTTTGACTTTTAAAAATAATTAAGCAAATTATTTTATTATATGTATATATAGAGAGAGTGTTAAAATGACTACTAGCAAACTTTATGTTAAAGCTACCCTCTAAAAAAAAAAAAGGACTCCTAATTCACAAATAACTATAACCCTGCCTTTCTACTTTAGCGCCAATCTTCCATGTCAATTTCCTCTCGCACTTCTGCTCCCTGTACAATGTGATCATTGCTTCTGCAAGCCCTCGCAACTCCGCTGCAGCTGCTCATGGCATCACACCTTCCTGGCTTGACAGCTCAGTCACACGTGACGCCGGCCTTTGGCTTGTTACTCACAGGCCAGTCATCCTTCTTTCAGTCTTGCTCCCATTTTATCTGTTGCGTCCATAGACATTAATCTAGTTTAGAAACTTCCAGGCTTATACCTGGACTACAGTAATCATTGTTCCAACTGACCTGCTTTATCTAGCCCTTTCATACTCTAATATGCTCTATCCATCGTTATTTGTTTAACAACATTTAACAGCTCTTTGTTTTCTCTTCAATTTATGTTCAGGTTCCAGGATTTTATAGTTAATGCCCTTTACAATCTGTTCATAATTTTATATCAAAACCTTATTTCCTTCAGTGTACTAGAAATAGAGGGGGCTTTCTCAACATAAAAAAGTACATTTGCAAAAGCCCACAACTAACATCATGCTTAATATTGAATGGCTGAATGTCTTTTTTTAAAACAGAGAAAAAGATAAGGATATTTTGTTGTTACCAGTTTTATTTAGCATAATATTGGAAATCCAGGCCAGTGCAATAAGGTAAGAAAAGGGAATAAAAAGCATACAGACTAGAAAAAAAGAAATGTCACCTTCTCTATTTGCAGATAGGATATGATTATGTGGAAAATCCCAAGGAATCTACCAAAAAACTCCCAGGACTAATAAGGAAATTCTGCCAGGTTGCATTATAGAAGATCAACATAAAAAAGTCGGTTTTATTTCCATATTAAAAGCACAAAATCATTTACAATTGCATTCCCAAAATAAAATACTTAGGTATGAGCTTAACAACACCTGTACAGGATCTGTGTGCTGAGAACTACAAAGTGATAGTGAAATAAATAAAAGAAGACCTAAATAAGTGGAGAAACACAGTGTATTCATGGATTGAAAGACGCAATACGATAAAGATATTAAATCTCCCCAAACCGATCTGTGATAAATTTGATGTATCATCAATTTTAATGCAACTCCTATCAAAATCCCAACAAGATTATTTGTGGATATAGACAACTTTATTCTGAACTTACTAGCTAAAAGAGTTTGGAAAGAGAAAAAATGTGGGACTTGTTTTATAACTGCAACAATCAAGACTGCGATTTAGTAGCAGAAATAGACAAATAAATTAATGGACCACAATAGCAAACCCATAAATAACCCCACACAAATATGGGTTACTGACTTTTGACAGAAACACAGGAGCAATCAAATTTTTTTTTTAAATACTGTTTTTAAGAAATGGTACTGGACTAATTGGACACCTGCATACTAAAAAATTAACCTTAACATAAACTTCTAACATCATAAAAAATAATCAAAAATGGGTCATGGATTTGAGCGAAGTGTTAAGACTACAATACAAGGCTTTTAGAAGAAAACACAGGAGAAAAACCTTTGGGACCTAGAACTTGGTGAAGAGCCCTCACAGGTGAAACAGAACCCATGATTCATAGAAGAAAACCACCATAGAAGTAAACTGGACTGAAGGAAAATGGAAACCTTTGCTCTGAGGAAAACCCCATGAAGAAGGTGAGAAGACACGCTACGGACTGGGAGGAAGTAGTCTCGAACAGCATATATAACAAAGGACTTGTATCTCGAATGTATGAAGAGCTGTCAAAACTCCACAGTAAGAAAACAAACACTCCAGATAGAAAGCAGGCAAAAGAAACAAGCAGACGCTTCGCCAAAGTCGATCAATGGATAAAAATAAGCACACAGAAATATATTCAACATTTTTAGTGATTAGGCCAATGAAAATTAAAACCGCAGTGAGGTATCACCACACGTATAATACAAAAGTGTGTGTGTGTGTGTGTGTATTACAGTGACAACATCGACTGCTGGAGCGCATGCACAGAATTTGGATCTGTGACACCTTGCCGGTGAGAACGTAAAAGGATACAGCCACTCTGGGCTTGCGTGTAACTACAAAAGTTGACCCTGGCTTTCTGTGCAGGTCGCACAGATGTGGAAAATGAAACGCTGAGACCTGAAACATCAAAGATGGAATCAAACTCTTTATTATATTGGGCTGTGCACCAGGCCCATTGAATCAGAAACTCTTGGGGTGTGGCCCGGCAACCTGTTTCCATCAGCCCATTGGTTGGTTATTTCCTCTGACCTTTGAGAGCTCCCGCCTCAGAAGAAGGAGCTGCTGAAACTGAGAGTACTTACAGGGTGGGCAGGAAAGCATTTTGGAGTTTTGACAGGGAAAGAGGAAGGTGGAGTTTTATTATCTGAAGCTGCTAGGAATGCAAAGTTCATGTTAGGGTCTACTGACAGGTTGAGAAGGAAACAAAAAATAAGTTTAATACTATAAATCGTCAGAGCTTATCAAACAGTGCATTTATGCACTTTTATAGTCATTGTAAAATATTTCCCCTTATAAAATTTTCTGAGGTTTTCCTAAAAATATAAGGTAGCTGGTATGCTTTATGTTAAGAAATGTTGCTAAAATATATTCATCATTGAGCTCATCAGAAATAGATATAATAGGATACAATTTCTAATTCACTTGATTTTGTAAGTGTAACTGCAGGCTTTGAAGAGAGAGACACACACACACACGTGTGTGAATATGTAAAGATGTAGCCACATTTCTACAATCTGTTTGGAATAAACCCAAAGACCATTTCTATCAGTCACGCAAGCAATGCAAATAATTCAGCATATAAAATTGTATTTCTTTAGAGTGCATTTTTTGGGGGGGGGGGGCGGAATTTCAACTATCCATCTGACATGTACTGCGTATTGGCCATAGGTCAAATGTTCTGAGCACTGGGGACACAGTGGTGAAGAAGGTGGACCCGCTGCATATGGCTTTCAAGACATTGTGCCC
>PVJD01007070.1:37068-89259 GCA_004026545.1 Mormoops blainvillei | reverse complement strand
GATGGGGGTGGGGGAGCCGAGCTTCCCTGTGTGACCCCACTGCTCACTCCCACTTGCAGGCTCCTCTAGGTGGCATGTAGTGCCGGGCAGTTTGAATTCTGTCATCAGCTGTTTTCTGACTGGGGATCCCCTTCTGGGCCTGTGCTATCCCACCCAAGCGGCAGAGGCAGCTTCAGCAACAGGAAGAACTAGGGTGGCTGAGGCCCAATCAGTCCAGGTGGCCCTCGGGCAGGGATGCCAGCCCCCACTGGCCATCCTGATTCTGGTCACCTTCCCCTCTGCCCTGTGAGTCATCATGGCAGGCGTATGCCTACTGCTTGAGTCAGCCCTGGGCTGGGGTGTGGGGAGGTGGGGAGGCGGGGCAGTGAGGGGCAGCTCAGGGAGACCAGGTGATCTTCCTGGATCGGCGTGGCGGGGGCAGCCCGGCTCTGGCCTGTGGACCATGGGCAGGGGGAGGGTGGGTGGCTGGGCCCTGAGCCACGAACAGAGCTGCAGCAGTGCCTGTTTATGAGCCAAATTTTTAGGCTCAATTCCATGCCCCAGGAGGAATAGAAGAGGAGCCTATGGGCCTGAGCACCTATGTGCGCACATATATGTGCATGTGTGTGCACATGCATGTGTGTGTGTGCATGTGTGCACATGCACCCGCATGCCAGCATGCTTTTCCAGTCAGCGGGGCCAGCATGTGCATGTCTGCCTGCAAAGCATGGGGAAAGGTGGAGGGGAGGGTCTTGACTGAGCCTTTCTGAGCGCCAGGGAGTCATCTTGCCTGACCCTCCCATCAGCCTGTAAAAGTCTTAGTACTCCCTTTACACATGAAGATACAGGAACACAGAGACGGTCGGTGGCTGGGACCTGAACCCAAGGCTGCCAAAAGCTAGAGCCCCTGCCCGCCATGGGGCACTGGGTTGACCTACATTATCAAAAGTGCACGGGGCGCGGGGCTGAAGAGTGGAGCCCAGTGCAGATGGCAGACTGTGTGAAAGCTTACTCGAGACCTCCCCCTCCCCCCCACCCCCAACTCAGCTGGCACGGAGCCTACCTTCCAGGGCAAGCAGCGAGTCGTAGAGCTTGCACTGCACCTGTCCGGTGCTCTGGGAGGCGCAGGACATCCAGAGCCCTTCGTAGAGGCCCACGGCGGTGATGATGGCGTCGCCCGCATAGGAGGACTGCTTCCATTGCGGGAGGGCTGTACTGGCGATGATGCCCACCCAGCCACCCAGGGCCAGGAAATAGCCCAGCAGCTGGAGGCCCGAATTGGCCATGGCCCAGGGGAGAGGGCTGGGGGTCCCAGAGCTCAGGGCTGGGCCAGGGTCCCTGAGGGGGCCAGGGGCATGTCCGAGTGAGCCGAGCTGCTGGGCGGGGGTGGAGTGCAGCGGTGGTGAGAGGCTGAAAAGGAGAGGTGGCAGCCCAGCCAGAGCAGCTGCAAAGACAGTGGCTGGGGCTCTAGAATGCAGGGGGAGGCCTAGGCGCTGGCAAGGCCAGGGGCCCGCCCACAGCTGCCGGCTAAGCCAGGGCAGGTCCCAGCAAAGCTCCTGCTCAGCCCCTGGGGGTGGGGACCTGCCACGGAGCAGGTGGGGGCCACCGCCCCGACTGCCCCCCCGGGGATAGAGAAGGGAGGGGCTGAGAGGAGGGACTCTGCTTGTCCTCAGGGCCTTTCCGCCAGGGAAACCCCTTTAGGAATCTGGTACCAGGGCCCTAAAATTCTAATTCCCCCCCAAGCATCAGCCTTGAGGTGACGGACTTTGCTCTTGCACAGCCGAACTGACCCTGGGGGATTTCTGTGCTCTCTGCCTGTAGGACAGAAAGGAAACGGAATTCCAGTTTGCAGCAGGTAAGACTAGATTAAGACAGTGGCGGGGGCGGGGGGTGGGGGTTACTTTTGGGAGAGGGCTTTGAGGCCAGATACGGAGAGACTGGGCTGGGGAAGGGGTGTTGGGGAGAGGGGACCCTGGGTGCCTGGGGGCCACTCGTATCAAAACCAGGGGAGGCCAGACCAGGGAATATGCACTGTGGGGTCTGAGATCTGAGGCGGGCAGAAGAGCGACCCCATCAAAGCTGGGCCAGGCCTGGCTGCCGGTGAGCGGGGGGCCTGGCAGGGACGTGGGAGATAGCACGGACCTTCTGGCATCAGCCCGAAGGAAAGCAGACTGTTCATCCCGTTAATCCCCTTGCTGGCTAGCTTAGCAGCTCCTGCTGGGGCTGGAGGCACCGAGCACTGGCTCCCAGCTCCAGGACAGCCTGGTGGGGAGGGAGCCGTGGCCTCTGCACATTCCTGGGGTTCAGGCTTCGCCCTCCTCGCACCCACCTTCCCGTCTCTCTCCCACCCCAGCTCAGCCCTCTGGAGCCAGGGAATATTTAACTCTCCTGGACCTCATTAGCAATCCCCTCACGCTCTGCTCGCTGTGGGTGCAGGGCGAATGTCACAACCCTGCTCCCACTCCTGCCAGCCCCTCCCCCAGCCGCCCCCTTCATCTCCAGGGGCCACCTGCTTTTGCTGGACTGCACCGGGGGAAGGGCAGGATCCTGCCTTGGCCACCCCGGCTTCCTCCCCCACAGCCCCAGCCCCCCTCCACAGGGACATGTCCCCAGCCTGCACCCTTGCATTCTTCACGAGGCTATGCAAACGAGAGGGTACCAGGCAGTGCACAGACAATGGCTGTCCTGTGTGCCCGCCCAAGGCGTGGGCCCCTGGTATGGCCCGGAGCTCCCATCAGTGGGAGCGGGGGAGCGGCCAGCCCTCTGAAGGGTCAGGGGTGGGTGCTGTTTGGCCTGCAGCTCCGAACACTGGGACTCCTGTGGCCCTTCCTGCTGTAAGGGCCAGACCACATGGATCTGTGTACTTGGGAAGGCCTGTGGGTCCCCAAAATCAAACAGAGGGTTTAAACAGTTGTAGAGGTCAGTGCTGAGTTCAGCTTCCTCTTCTACCACAGACCGTGCCGAACCAGCAGGATTGAGGGGAGGGAGGACATGGCCAGAGCCAAGAGTGACCGCTCCTGAGGCCCCACGGGGACCTGGGGCAGGCCTTTGAGCTTTAGTATCAAGGCCACACAGAAACTGAATGTCAGAGCCGCATAGGCCCTCGGGACCACGGCCACCACCTTCTCCATCGACGGATGTGGGAGCTGAGAGCCAGAGGGGATGAGTGGCTGCCTAGGACAGAAGTCTCTAGGCTCTGAGGCATGAGAGGATGTGTGCTTCAGCCTCCACCCTGGACACCCCCGGAGCCCCTCTCACACTGGGGACCCAGGGACGTTTGTGATCCACGGCGATGCTCACCGTTCCCTCCAAAACCCTTCTGTGTACCCCTTCTCTTTGTTATTTAAGGTTTTGAGTCTGTTCTATCAAAAAGTCCTCTGATGGCCTCCCTCACCAAAGTTCCAAAGCATTTTAGGATCCAGATCCCGCTCCTGGGGTGGAGCTCCCTACCGGGGCGGAGCTCCTCCGCCCAGGGCTCCTGCCGCCCTGGTGCCTCGCTGCACACCCAGCCCAGTGACTCCCAGGCATGCTGGAGAGCACCCAGCCTCCATTAAGACCTAACTAGAAACTGCCCTGGGGTGTCACACTTCACTGTTTGAAAAGTACTTTCACATCTTTACAAGAAGCTTAGGATTCTGGCTTTACCTCTGCTGCTAAAGGCTGTGTGACGTTAGGCAAGTCCCTCAGCTTCTCTGGGCCTGGCTCCTTAACCGAAAAGCAGGGCTAATGCCACTTGCCCTGTCTGGTTCATGACGATATTTTCAGGGATCAGGTAATGGGTGAGAGGTGCTTCTGGAAAACATAGTATGCCTGAAGACATGAAAGCTCTGTTCCCAAGACTCCCTCCTGGCCGGGTCTCCCCTGCATGCCCTCTCCTCCCAGGTCGGGGTGGACTGACTGGCTGAAGACCCACTGTCACCTCCTGCCTGGAGTCCCTGGCAGAGAGCGTGTTGATCATTGACTGGCTGGCATGAGGATTACATGTTTTTGCCTCCCTCCCAGTGGGACACTGCGGCCCTTTGCCGGGTCCTGTCCCACCGACAGTCAGGAGATTCTGACTCAGTTGGTTGCCATCCAGCACATTCTCTGCAGCCACCACCTGCAACACTGGAGGTGGAGCTGGTCTTACTGCCCCCAACTCAGTGTGACTTTCCTGCAGAACCACGGGCTGGGAATGGAGAGGACTTGCCTCAGGCCGCACAGCTAGAAAGCAGTGCACCCAGCAGCGTGGCCACCCTCAGCCAGCCAGCCTGCCCAGGCAGGGTCAGGCACCCCGAGCTGGGATCCCAGAATGCTCTGCATATTTCCATTTCGTGGCACTTGTTTGCCTCCTTCCACAGGACTGACGGCTGTAAGCACCTCATAGCCCTTCAGCCAGCCTCATTTCTGTGTCCCACGCCTCACCCAGGGTGGGGTGCCCTGAGCACAGGCTCTCTCGGTGCCCATGCTGAGAGCTCCACCAACTGCCTGGGGTGCCAGAGACCACAGTCCACGCCCACATCTTCCCCATGTTTGCTGAGCCGCCTCCACCCTCTCGTGCTCCGGTGGGCACTGTCTTTTCACCTGGAACGACCCCCACCCCGCCAATGGCTGACGTGCCTTTGCATGGGTGTCGCAGACACAGACTGAGCAATCACGGCCACGCCTCCGCCTGGACTCTGCCATCACCTCCCGCTTCTGAGCTGACCTGCCCACTCTAATTATCCTGGTCTTGTTGCCCTGGAAAACATTTGGCCTTTTGTGAGCTCGGCTGAGACTGCTGTCTCCACGTGGTTAGCATACGTTGAAATGGTAAAGGTCATCTGCCTTGACGTGGAAACTTCTGGGAGGCAAGAACCAGGCAGGTGCAGTTTTCCGTAATGCTGAGTGTCCACTTTGTGCTAAGCCGCATGCCAGTTGCTTTATGAGCATCCCCTCGTGAATACTCTCATGCATCCAGGTTACCAGGCAGGAAGCTCACTCAGGATCACAGAACTCCAAGTCGTGGAAATGAGACTCTCACCCACTCAGCATGGGGGTGAAGCTCACATTCTTTCCACTAACATGGTCCTCTCTCCACAGGGCGAGCGAGTCACCAAACAAGACACGGCAACACCAATGACGAAGGGAAAAAGGGCCGTCCCTACGGGATCGTTTCCATGAGCGTACTCACGTGTGGTGCTGTCTCCCAGCTCAAAAACACAACCATTCCTTCACTTTGCCTCTCCCTCCAGCTCCGCTCTCTGGCCCCGTGTAGAGCCCACCAGCTCCTGAGAACTGTCTGTACCTGCCAGCAGCATGTATTCCCTTCTCAGTCAAACTCACTCCAGCCCGTCTTTTGTCCACACCACCTCACCAAAACATCGCGGGAGTTCTCACTGATCTCCGTGTGGCCAAACCAAAAGTGGATTCTCAGTTCGTCCCTGGCTCAATTTCTCAGCAGCATTTGACTGCACTGCTCACTCCCTTGACGAGAGTGTGCACCTCTCTCGTTGGCTTCCAGGATGTCCATCCCTCTTGGGTCCCCTGCTCATGACTGCTGGATCCCGGTATCCTCTGGCCCCTTGACACCTCCAACCAGGCTGTCTTCTGACTCTTTCTCTGTCCACACTGACCTCAGTCTCCTGGCTTTGAACACCAGCCAGATGGCAATGACGATGACTCCCAAAGTCACGCTACCTCCACCTCTCCCTCAACTCCTAACTCTCACATATCTATTTCCGCTTGGATATATAACGGGCTCCTCACACTTCAGCCTAACACGTGCAAAACGAAACTCTTGGTTTCCACATCACCGTTCGTCCTGCGGCCTAGGCTGGAATCCTTCTGGATGCTCCTTTCTCACACGCCGTCCCACCCACCAGCCACTCCTGCTGCCTCTGCTGTAAGAGACCCAGCGCCTGAGCTTTCCCAGTGCCCTCGGCGCCGACCCCCTAGTCCACACCCCTCGCCTCCCCGGGGTTACTGCGGCAGTACCTTGTCTCCACCCGCGCCCCCACGGCCCTTTCTCCACATGCATTCTTCATGGAGGCCTCTCAAATGTAAGCCAGATGCTGTCACCTCCGTGCCCAAAACCCTTCCGGGGCTTCTGTCTCACCAAGTCAAAGCCCAAGCACTCATGGTGGCCAACGAGGTCCCAAGATTCTGGCTGATAGCTGCCCCCTTCTTACCCTCTCTGTGCTGCCATGTTGCCTCCTGGCCGTTCCTCCTTTCTCAGGGCCTCGTGCTTTCTTTTCTGTCTCAAAGGATTTCAACACAAACACACGCAGACGCCGCCCATTTCTTACCGGTCTCCTCTACTAAAATATAAGCTCTACAGGGCAGGCACTTGTTTTGTTTGCTACCACGCTCCCAGTACTGGCACTGAGCCGGTGGTCGATAACCACTGGGTGACTGAATGAACGAGCACTGAGTACGGGCTCCCAGGCTCATGGCCCCACGGCCCCACAGCCCAGGCGAGGAGAGGGGCTCGTGGTCGGAGGAGCTGACTCTCCAGTTCCGCTCTTTCTCCACCTCCTAGAGGTGTGCGTTGTCCCACACACGGCAGCCCCGAGGAACGGGGGCCGTGGCCAGGCAGCAGAGTAGGACGCATGTGGCCGACATGGGGCCAGCGTGCCACAGCACTGCTGGCCAGCTGCTCCTTGCCAGAGAAGGGTTAATAACGATCCCTACCATTCATCCAGAGCATTCCAGTTCACAAAGTGCTATCATACCCGATATCGTACCTGGGCCATACGACTGCCCACACGCTGGGCAGAGCAAGTACTGTGATCCCCATGACAGACGACAGCTCCAAGGTCCCCGAGGTTCTGTTCTGGCCTGAGGGTACTAAGCCAGGCCTCCTCACACTGCACTGACGCCTGCGTCCTGCCCACAGCAGTTTTTGTCAAGTGAGACCTCCAGGACAGGTGGGTGTGTTTCTATTCTCTGAATAAACTACCGAGTAAAAAAAACACAAATCATTTATTCTTTGGCTGTCTACACAGACACTTAAATACTGTACTGTGGCCACGTGGCTGCCCATGCAGGCACCCGGTGGTGGCTCCGGGCCTGTGTCCTGAGCCCTCAGCCAGGCCCACAGGGTAGCAGGCTGTCCTGTCATATCCACTCCAAAAGCAGTAGCACCGTGCGGACGGCTATGAGCAGGTCCCCTCGCTGGACAGCGGATGTAAGTGCCCTGCAGCTCCATGGCCCCCAGCGGCTGGCCAGTCCAGGACGCAGGACGGAGTTGCCACATCGGGTCTAATCACCAGTCCATGGCAAGCTAGACGCTGTCAGAGTTCATCCCGGGGCCCGGACTCAGAGCCGGAGACAGGCTCCTCTGCAGGCTGTGGGGGGCCCTGCCGTGCTTCCCGCGGCTGCTCCTGGGCGAGGTCCACCTCTTCTGGGCTGAAGAGCATCGTGACCAGGTCGTCTGCCTGTACCCTGTCCTGCAAGGACACAGCACTGCTATTCAGAGCGGCCCTGAGGCTGGGCACTCACCACCTCTCGGGTGCCACTTCCTAGGGAACAAGAAGGCGCCTCCTCAGCGGCCTCTGAGTCCCTCTCCTTCCCAACAGGTCCTCCTCTCTGGGCAAAGCCAGTGGAAGTGGTGCGCAACGGGGAACCAAGAACCAGGGTCATTCCCCATCTTGCCGCCCGCCCCTGGAGCCCCATTATAAGCAGGGCGGAAGGGCTGGGGCATGAGGCAAAGTGACCACGACACGGCGCCGAAGCAAGGAGTCTCTCTGGACTCCCATGGCCCCACGCCCAGAGTACCCTTCACACGTAAGTCACTGGCAAGGGGGCTGGGGGAGGCAGAAGCAGAGCAGCAGCCCTTCCAGGCCCCAGCAGCACCAACTGCTCTCACCCTCTCACTGTGTCGAGCGTCCAAAGTGAACCACAGGGCGATGGCACAGCGTTGCCCTCTGGTGACAGCCTTCACTCCGTGTGGGTTTTCGGTGCCGGAGGAGAATCCCACGGCCCTTCCGCACTGGGGCTGTACCTCTGCCTGAGGGCACAAAGCGGGACATAGGACAGAACGTGACCTGCCTTCAGAAGACATGTGGGTCATTAGGGTCCACGATCGAAGGTGGCTCCTCAGCCTGGCTCCCCAAAAACCAGAGCTGAAGAGTAAAGGTGACCAGGAAGAGGAGCGACCAACACACCTCAAAGCCCCACTGGTTTGGGGAGCAGAGCGCTGGCCACTAGGAAGGTCAACTGCCTGTCTGCCCTGCGCCTGGAGGATTTCTGCCTCAGGGGCAGGACAAAGACACACTCACCGTTACGGTCTTGGCATCTAGTTCAGTGAAGTAGAAGTTTCCTCCATCGAAGTCCCCATTCAGGTAGAGAATGGCACTGGGAAAGGCAGAGCATCTCGACACAGACCCTCTCCTCCTCCCACTCCCCAGACCGCCCACAGCTCCTGGGCCTTCATCTCCGAGTGCTCTCAAGCAGCAGCTGGAGGGGCCCTTCACAGGAAAAAAGCCTTCTAGAGCCTTCTCTGAAGCCTCACAAATGACTCCCAACCTTCCCACCCCTACCCCCTTGCCACAGAGAATCCCCCATGCCCTTCTCTGGGACACTTCTCTACCAAGTCCACCTCTCACTGTCCTACTCATCTCACTACACTAACGATTTCCATATGGTCTGGCTTCCTATCCAGAGGGTCTGGGCTCAGGGACTGGGCTTGCGAACAGCTGCTCCCGAACCTGTGTGAGTGTGTACCGGAGTGTGTTGGGGGCGGGGGAAGTGCAGGGCACTGGGGGCTCAGAGGGCGAGCTGGCACCTGTAGTCCCGGAAGGTGTAGGCGGGGGGCTCCTTGATGCACACGAGGGCCTCGGCGTTCAGGATGCAGTTGTCCACATGGACTGGGTGGCTACTGTCCTTCCTCTCAGCCTGCGCCTCTGGGACCAAGGCAGCATGTGTTAGCGCTGAGGTGCTTCTGGAGATACCGCAGCTCTCGCCGCCATGGAGGTGGCGCCTCCCAAAATGAGCCTGGGTCCGTGGGAGTGCCCAGTGAACAGGGGGGTCTCTGGCTAAGCTCCATCAGTCAGGCATCGGGAGAGAATCAACTGTATGCCCAACCCCATCGCTGCCAATCATCGGCCTAAACAAACTCTTGGACGTAGCTCTCCATAACTTGGCTTCTGAGGACCTCACCACCCTCATCTGATTGCTCCCCCCTTAACCTTGCCCTCCACAATGGCAACTTTCTTAGTTCCACCAACTACCAGGCTGCTCAGTGCCTCAACTCCTTGGCACGTGCTGTTCTCTGTGGCTTGAACGTAACCCCATGCGCTTAATTCCCATTCCTCCGGCACAACAGTCATCACCTCCTCCAGAAAGCCCCCCCAGGGGTCTGGGTAGAATGACTGTAACTTCCCTCGCTGAACTATCACACTGGGTTGCCACTTATTTGTTTACATTGGTTCCCCAACAAGGACGAAAGGGAGCATATCCTGTTCTTCTTCATGTCCTCAGCGTCCAGCCAGGGCTCAGGCAGAGCATGTGCTCTGTGAAGGCTGCTGGGGTGAAGGAGGCCCACCTTCGATCGCAGTGCGGCACACCAGGTGGGAGTAGGAGAAGTAGAGAGGGGTGTCCAGGCGGAAGTAGGACTCCATGACACGCCGCACTTTCTCCGTCACATTGTAGTACAGGTGGGCGCTTTGCAAAGGAACTTTCCCTTCCTGTCCCAGCTGCCAAGGAGACCAGTGGTCAGCTGCCCTGAATGCCCCTCTGTGGGCTGACAGGGACCCCTGAGGTCCCGAGTCCCACTCGTTATCCCTGAACCGAGGGTGCGGTCTCTCTGCTTCCCACACACAACACCCCAGCGAAGTGTGCTTACTCCTGCCCTCACACTTCTCTTTAAGAACAGTGCATGCATGCCACGCAGAAGTACAGACTCCTGGAGTCAGCCATTCTTCAGAAAGCACTCTCACAGCTTTGGGCATTAGTCTTACCGTGCTTGCCTCATTTTATAACTCTTGGTCTAATAGCCAAAATGCCAAAGTTAACCTCAGCTTACAGTAATTTACCCTCCCTCCATGGCAGTTAGCAAGTCTGCAGGCTGACATCTTTACCCTTTCCTACCACCACCCCCAGCTCCTCCCCGAAGCCTGGCCTCCCCTGCCCCTCCACACACCCTAGCATGCTGAGTACTGGCTACCTTGAGGGCTTTGAAGACGGTGACACCATAGAACTTTTCGTTGGGGGTGTGTGGGGAGGTCTGGCCCCGGTAGCCATCTCCTGAGGTTGCTGCTGCCTACAAACCCACAAAACCGGTGGTCAGCCTGGGCGGGGAACGCCTCTTCCCAGGCCCTCGGCCCCGGAGGCACTGAGTGCGGGGAGGCCAGGGCCTTCGGGCGCAGCTGTGGTCACTGGGCTTCCCTTACGTTGCTCAGTCGCAGCAGCTCCCGGCACTCGTCATCAGAGATGACGCCATCCATCACCACCCGCTGGGAGCCATTCAACACTTTGGAGTTCATGGTGAGCCGGATGCCGTCGTAGAGCAGGGAGCCACCTGCAACGTAAAGACAAGCCCCGCTCAATCCAGTGCCATTCTGCCCAGACTCTCCATCGGCTACTGCTTCCCTGTAAGCAATAGAAATTCCAGCTGTTTCCTGTTCACCAGAGAAGCCTCCTGCTCGGTCACTCCCAAAGGTGGGGTGGTCCAAAGGACAGAACCTGAAGCTGAAAGGCAGGTGATCCAAGTCCCAGTGCTGGCTGCACTCCCACGGCTGCTCGCTCTCTGGTCCTTCGCTCCGTAATACATGGGCTCCGGAATGTGAACGAACTGGGTCTGACTCCTGTATTAATGAGCTGTGTGACACTGGCAAGTTGCTTAACCTCCCTGAGACTTCATTTCTCATCTGCACAATGGTATCTACCTCATGTGACAATACTTGGCACACAGTAAATGCTCAAAAGTTTAGCTTCCATCATCATCATCATTTATTTAATATGAGGATCTTAGAATCTGACCAACCCACTTCCTAGGCAGTTAAGAGAATCAGGACAAATGACACTGAAACCTAATGCTAATCTTGTTAAATTAATCACTGTTAATTTCAGTAACTGTACAGCAAAGGCCAACACTTCTCTCCTCTATTCCTCATGGTGTCTCTCTGTGCTGGGGACATACTAGAGATTCAATCCAACTCCGTCTACTTACTGAGGCTGCAGCGTGTGCCAGGCACTGTGCTAGACAAGGCGAGGCATTAATACCCAAAGACAGCACCCGTTCCAACACTTACACGAATAACCAGCACAAGGCGGACCTTGTGAAAATACGAAAGAAAACATGCCCTGGAAGTTCAACAGAAAGAGGGAGGGGGTCCCAACTGGCTGGGAGATTAAGGCAGGCTTTGTAGGGTGTATCTGAGACACCGCATGGGCAGAGATGACGGAAAGTGGATTAGGGGGGACAGGCATGAACAAGACCTGTGGGCAGGAGGAGGAGCAGGAGCAGCCCAGTGTGGGTGAAGAGGCGTAATGGGGGCAGGGGGCGCAGAACATGTGGTTAAAGGGGCCAGCAGGGAAGACACGGTCAGAGTCCTTGTGTTTGCAAGACTGGTCTGGACCCCACGGGGAAGGGGCAAGGACAGGCAGGGAGAGGAAAGACAAGTGCAGACAGGAGCTGCCGGGGCCTGAAGCAGGCTTGAGGCAACGAGAAAAGAAAAAGGTTGTGGTGAGAGAAGAAACAGAGCAGCATAGCAGTAATTGGTAGGCCTCCCTTGAGGACTGGAGGGGACGGCCATGGGCAGGAGGTGGGGCAGGAACCAAAGGAGACCTGAAGATTTTGAGGCTTGACAACAGGACGAATGATGGAAGTTGGGAGAAAACAGCTTGGAAGCAGGGAGGCAGGGTGAGTTATGTCCTACAAATACTTACACAACCAGTGTTACTAAGACACAAGAGTCTAATTTCCTTAACAGAACTCAATTCTCGGTGCTCTTTCCAGGTGGGGAAGTCCTGTTGGTGAGTTAGGAGGGGCACCGAGGCGAGATCAAGCCCTGACCCAAGCCGGCTCAGACCGCGAGTGGCCCACAGTGGGTGAGCTCGGTGCTGCCGGGGGCGCTCCCCAGCTGGCGTGGGGCTGGCCTGCCTTGCCACCTCCACGACAGCCAGACACGGAGGCCCTGCACTGTGCCCTCACCTTCCCGGGTCAGGCGGCTCACGTCCAGCGACTCCTTGGTCTTCTCTTCCACAAGGGTCTCAATCTCCTTCATCAGGTTTCCGATCTCCTGGGAGATGCGGACGGCTGTTTCCCGTTCTGACCTGAGAGCACAGCCATTCTGAGGACTGCATTCTGGGACTGGCCCTGGCTCCCGCCCCGGCTTCCCAGACTGGACCTGCCCACCCCTTGCCAGGAGTTCACATCTGCCCGGGCTCAGGAAGCCTCAGTGCTTCATCGGGCTGATCTGAGCATGCAGTTTCTTCAAGGCCCTCACTTCTGTTTCTCTTGTAATCTCTTGGGAATCACCTCTTCTGGAGTCCATGAATCCTAAAAACAGGTTAGGAAAAAATTAACGGTGTAGGTTGACCTACTTGCTGTTCTAGGTCTTGATGCATAGAATAGGGCCTACAGGAAAATCCACCTTATCACCTGCCTCGTCTGAGGAGATAAAATGAAAGGTCTCTGGACCTTAATCAGCTCTAGCTAGCTGCCCAGAATTCCCCTTTGCCGTTTTCTGTCTCTCACCCATGGCTTTCACAGATCCCATGTTTGGCTCACCGCCTAACAGTTTTCTCCCCAGTCTCACGGCACACCACTCACCCCCATCCCTTGCCCGGTCACGCTCCCCCGTCCCCCCAGATCCTGCACCCTGGCTCACCGGATCAACAAAGGGAATTCCAAAAACATCATAAGCGAAAAAAAGCAGTTCTTTCTCCAGCAGGCTTCGCTGTCGGTATTCCTGGGCACTCTGAAGAAACGAAGTGGAAGAAATGTCCTGGAACTTGGCCCTGTCTTTTGGCTCTTGGGGGTGCTGCCCCGGCATTCTACGCCCAGTGGGAACTGAGGTTCCCCTCCCCTGTCACTAGTGTGTCTGTTCCCCAGTCACAGACAAGTCTCACTTCTGTGCTCAAGGGTTCCTCTTGCCTCGCTCAAGCAGAACCTCTGAGGGTGGCATGACCAGGCTTCCCCTGAAGGGAAAAAGCCCCGAGACTTCAATTAATCTCCAAGACAGAAAATCTAGTGATTCTCAGGAGGTATGAAAATATTTCTCAAAGGAGAGTCCCTTCTTGACTCCTGCAGTGTAATCCTCAGAAAGGAGAGCTCAGGTTGAGGCGACTTGACTGTTATTCACTGACTCTTTACAGCCACCTAGGAGACTGATACTATCATCCTCATTTCGGGACAGACAGGTGGCTGCAGCAAGGGCAGCTGGGGCATCTGACCCTTCCCACAAGTGCTCATAGGTAGGGCTCACCCAGGGCAAGGAAATTAAGTACCTTCCGGGGTCACACCTTTCCCTAGGTGCCCTGCTAGTCTCCAAGCAGCGGAGGAAGGAAAAGAAAAAGAAGACATCATCAGTTGAAATAAAAGATGAGGGCAGTAAGGAAAATGTTAACAGTGTCAGTGAGTCCTATACCATCCGTTATATTTACCCCCGAGGAAGAGGAAAATTTTCTCCTGCAGAGTTTAAGTGACTGCTTCCTTCACCAGGTGCTAGACACCACACTAGGTTTCCTATCCCAGCCAACCCCCGCAATGGTTCCATGAGGCTGCGAGGGAGCACTTCCCCCTTCTAGCGTTTATTCACTCAGCGCCGATTTGTTGAGCATCAGCCTGTGTCAGGAAGTGTGCCAGCACCGGGATCGAGCGGGGAAACAGAGTCCGGTCACCGCTACCGGCCAGAGGCCACTGTGCAAGTTAACTCATCTCCAGGCGCCTATGTGTCCTCATCTCTAAAATGGGAAGAACAGCATCCACCTCACAGCGGGGCTGCAATAACTAAATGAGATGACAGGTGGAAACCACCCAGCACAGTGCTTGGCTCAACAAGTGCTAGTTAGTTACCTTCTTTTCAGAAGGAAAGTTCTAGTTAAAAATGGCAGATTGTCTCTCTACCTCAGACTCACTAATATGACCATAAAGGGGGGGAAAAAAGAAAAAGGTCTTCCTCGGCAAGACAAAGAGGCTGGGAGAAGCACCATCTCAAATCCAGATGATCACCATCTAGCGGCCAAAGAGGACAACTGCAAGGTAGTGCGTCTCCCGGTGGGAGAGGGTGGTCAGGATGGGCAGAGAAGGATTATTTCTGTTGGAATGTAGGGATTCCACAGCTAGAAAGAACCCTGGTATTTTTCTTCAGGGTAGGTTGATGACCCCACCTCACCAACTTGTTTTGAGAATCAAATGAAATAAAAGCTGTGATAGAATTTTGTAAGCTGTAGGATGCCACACACATTTGAAGGGCGGTTATTTTCAATAGCAAGCGCCACAACAGCCAGAATGGGAAGGCTGTGATTGCCACATCATCTACCTCCTTCTCCCAGTGACCCGAAAAAAATTAGCCACCCTGGGCTGGAGCAGCGGCAGGCCAGGAGACCTGGGAGGCAGGCCTCCTGCTCCCCCGTGCGCTCCTGAGCTAGGCGAACAGAACCACAAGTGCATCTCCCAAGCGGACACTTGCTGCCTAATTAGACAGGAAGAGGAGGGAGGAGTGAAAACACCCCCCGCACCCTGACAATCCCACCTCTTACTTCCACCTTGTCAGTTCCCGTCTTCCGGCCACTGCCTCACTCAGGCCTTGGTGACTCTCCTCTGCACCACCATGGTAGCCTCCAGCTGGTCACCTTCTTCCACCACCTTCCCATTCTGACTCACCCTGGTGGGGCACCAAGACCCTTCGAAATCTGACTCTCCCCAGCCTTATCTCCTGTAACTGCCCAGTATCATCCTTCATTAATATGAGACAACAGTCCATATTGTTTGTACATGTTCTGTGTCTAAAAGGACCTTTCCTGCCTCATTCGCCTACTGCGGGCTTTTAAAACCAAATGTCACCACTCTTGAGATGCTTCCCCTGACTCGTCAGTTGATTACTTTTCTGCACGTATCCACTATGGCTGGTACTCACTGTCTACTATTATATGCACTAGAGTCTTTGATAAATTTTGGACATATTTATAATATGTCTTTCTGTATAATCAATGCTCTAAGGTGTGTTTCGGATGGCATTCAAGAAGACATGAAAGTAATACATATACATCGAAAAGAAACACACAGAGTATCCACAGTCATAAAAAGAACATTCAGTCTCCCTTCCCACCCCTGCCCTGTAGACCCATGTCTTGGGTAATCCCAGTTAACAGTTTTTTATCTATCTGTACAGAAAGTTTATAATTTAAAATTTAAAGCCTATATGTATATTTCAAAAAAAATCATAAATAGGACTTATTATAATATATTTATTATTTATATATTTAATATATCTTTCTTTTTCTTTCCCTAAAATCATATCATGGAGACAGTTTCATACTGGTGCACAGTAATCTACTCATACAATATAACAGTTGTCTTGTAGGTCACTGAATGAATGTACCATAATTTATTTAATCAGTCCCCAAATTGACAGCAGTTTGCCTGTTTCCAGTTTTTTGCTTTCAGCAGCAAAGTTCTGACACACATCTGTGCACTCGTACCTTTGCACGCCTGCTCAGTGCAACTGCAAGCTAAATCCCCGACAGCCCCACTGGTGCTTAAATGAACGGTCCAATTTGTAGTTCCACCAACAGTGCAAGAGTGTGCCTGTTTTCTGGCCCCCTGTTTTTCTCCAATATATTTGTTGTATAAACCACTGAGTGGTCTCTAGAGTAATTGTAGCTATTTACTATTTTTTTGGACAAAATGAAAAACTGGTCCAAAGGTACAGCCATTTTTTCATACACTATAGATGGGGTTTGGGAGAGGCCAGCAGGACACAGGTGACTGAGTGGTAAGCCGCCTTTGTTTCAGGAGGTGGCTGAGTTTAGACGTGAAGAAACTGGCCACCTGTTAAGTGTGTTCCATCGGCAAGACCCCCGTGATGCTATCCGTCCACACAACACTTTGTACACACTTGTGCCGTGCCTGTCAGCTCACTACCTCACTTGACCCCCACGCTCACTCTGTGTCAAAGTCAGAGCAGCAACCACAGTCCGACGTCACAGAGGGAAAGCAGACGCAGGGGCAATGCAGCGCGCCTACGATCTCCGTGACGGGCCAAAGGCCCCGCGGCTAATGAGTGGAGGAGCACGCACTGGAGCACAGGCCAGGGACTCCAAACCCGCCTCATAGCTCTGGGCTCAAGAAGGAAAGGGTCTAGGGTCTGTGCAAGGCATATGTACGAATATCACAGTCTACAGTATCAAACTTCATTAAGTTAGAGAGAACTTCTCGTATTTTCAATTACAAAAATAATACCCAATCACTGTAGGGCATTTAGAAACTATAAATGAGCTAAATTAAAATAAAACAACAACAAACCCATAATTCTACTACCCAGAAATAAGTATTGCTCACACTTCAGTGCATTTCATTTTGGTCTCTGTATTATATAGATTTTTCTCCTTGTGTTGGAGGGAGATGGGAATACTGCAGAAAGAGGCAGAGATCAGACAACAGCAGAAAGAGGGGATGGGCAGGAAAATGGAGACAGACACTTGTGAATGAAAAAAATGAACATGATGTTAAAAATGATAAATCTTGGCTAAATGGTATCAAGTCTCAAAGCAGGGGGGTTTGCTAAAAAGGGGAAAGACATGCTGCTTTGCAGTTTTGCTTTCCTTTGACAACTCAGAGAACACACTTCTGGGCCCAGATCACTCCTGTGTTCCCTTACTCTCCCAGTGACAAGTGCTCAGCACACTCCCACCTTCCCGGGCACCCTGTCCCCACTGTGCCCAAACAGTGCCAGCTCCCCTCCTCTACCTCACTCTCTGCCCTCTGGTCTGGACTCAGCTGGCAGCTTCCCTAACTGATACAGGGCTCTCACCTCACGGGGGCCAATGGACCTGGCTTGTTCTTCTCCAAGCATGGCGGTATAGTAGGCTAGATTCTGGTTCATCACTTCATCGCCGGGGAAGAAGAGGAGATAAGTCTTGGCACATTCAATAGCCTGTGTGTAATTCCCAACTGCAAAACGAAAGAAGAAATGGCTGAAAAGGGTCTAATCCTGGGTATAAGTAACCACTAGTGTTTGTTCTCAGCACAGATTTGTGGGGAGACATTATAGGAGAGTAAGAATAGGAGTCATAGCCCTGGCTGGTGTGGCTCAGTGGATTGAGTATCAGCCTGCGAACCAAAGGGTCTCAGGTTTAATACCCAGTCCAGGCACATGCCTGGGTTGCGGGCCTGGTCCTCAGCAGGGGTTGTGCGAGAGGCAACCACACATTGATGTTTCTCTCCCTCTCTTTCTCCCTCCCTTCTCCTCTCTAAAAATAAATAAATGAAGTCTTAAAAAAAAAATAGGAGTTATATAAATGTAGAACACAGAACTGATTTTAGGGTACTCAATATCCTCAGGGTAATCTAATATTGAAACAGAAAAGAATTTGGACCCTCTGTATGCCCACAGTTTTAAAAATTCACAAGTAATTAAAATGCCTCAAAATTAGACTAATTTCAGGAATATCCCCCTCTTCTACCTTCTCTTCCCTATGGATTTTACAATAGTAGATTGCCTCTTTGTTGGCATGTGTTCGTCTCAACTATAAACATTGTATATGAGGTCTATGCGGAAAAAGTCCAGCCATTGTTAACATAACAAGAATGGTTTGCACAACATCAGTGTAACCTGGCAGCCAAGGAGAGTGGACTGGAATGTGCATGTGTGAACAATGACTTCACTGAACTTCACTGTACTAGTCAGTGGGAGCGGTAGGCGCCATTGAGTGAGCATGTGTACTGTGTGGCTGTCGCATTCAAATGACTGAGCGAGTGGAGCAACATGTCTGCATCAATTTTGCATCAAGCTTGAATCTTCCTCCGCAGAATCTATGCAGATGATTCAGAAGGCCGCAGCTATGGGCAACTGGTGATTGTCGCCTTTGTCATGACAATGTGCCCACTCATGCACCACGTCTCATGCAGAGTGTTTTTGGTGAAACATCAAATCACCCAGGTGACTCAGCCCCCTTACAGCCCAGATTTGGTGCCCTGAAACTTCTGGCTTTTCCCAAAACTAAAATCACCTTTGAAAGGGAAGAGATTTCAGACCATCAACGAGATTCAGGAAAATATGACGGGGCAGCTGACAGCAACTGGGAGAACTATGTGAGGTCCCAAGGTGCCTACTTTGAAGGGGACTGAGGTGCCATTGTCCTATGTACAATGTTTCTTGTATCTTCTTCAATAAATGTCTCTTTTTCATATAACATGGATGGATACTTTCTGGACAGCCCTCATGCTCATGAATACGCCTATGATACTTAGCGCACAATGGGGACTCAGTAAAAACCTGCTGACTTGTTTGGCTGGATATTGACACTCCCCTACCCCAAATCAGAGCATCAGTACTATATGCAAGGGAGAAGGGTTGAGAAATGTCCCATGAGCTGGTTTAAATGGTACCCCCTAGCATCCGCTGTAACTTAATTCAGATGCAAAATTAGGTTATGACTGTCATAGAAGGGATGAGTGAGAGAGAGGGAGAGAGAGAGAGAGAGAGAGAGAGAAATCCTAGAGTCTCCCTCTCCCAGCTTTTCAGGCTGCTAGGATCAGCTTCCTCGGCCAGTGGCTTGTGACAAAGCACCCAGGGGTCACCTGGCATGGTGCCTTCCAGAGCCACAGAAAGAAACCATATGAGTTGAAGCACAGTGGCCATGATCCCTACCTACTTTGCTTTTGACTTCTTATTTAAAAGCAGCAAAGGAAGAGGAAAGTTGACCTTACTGTTATAGTAGGCAAACTGCAGATAATTATAATGTGATGGGAGGAAGTCTTCAAAGGGCTTCTCTCGACTTGGGTGGGAAGCCAGCTCGGTGACACAGTTCTGCTTACAACTCAGGACCTGGATGTAATGATCTGAAAAGAGGCAAAAACGGGGAATAACCATAAGGCCAATCTTCAGGACTCAAATTCTGGTTAAGATGAACAAATTCTAATGGAGCCAATTTCAAGTCAGATTTAAGAAATTTAGAAATGAAGTTGAAGATTCTGTGTGGGTGTTATCACAACATTGTCCTTAGAGCTCAGACAGACCTGGCTGCCTGGCGAGGCCTGTCTGAGCTCTGAGCTGCGCACCTGTAATGGCCTGGAAGAGGTCTGCGTTGTACTCGAGGTAGTTGTAGCCATCATAGTCATAGGGTCCTTCGCAGAGGGCCCGGCACTCCTCATCGGCCACAAAGTACTCCTGCAGCGCTGCCTCTAGGTGGGGCACGGCTTCCTGCAGCTGCTCCTCTGAGTAGAGTCGCACTCCCAGTCGGAACGCATCCTACTGGGAGGAAGGAGTACTTAAACGCAGGCCACAGACAGCCCTCTCCTAGTCCCCCGCCACCTTCATGAGGGTCCTCATTGCCTCCTCCTCTCAGGTGGATGGATGGAAAGGGTGGCTGCTATACAGTGAAAGCTTTTCGTAAGTCGTCTTGATTTGCTTCTTTAGAAATTTAAAAACATTTAACTAAATCTAGGTGAAAGATGCGGGAGTTCATTGTAATTTGTTTCACTTTTCTGTTGAGCTAACGTTTTCAAAATAAAAGTTTAGTGAAAAAATTTAACTCTTAAAATGTTAGAACATGGCCTGCGGTAACAAGAGCAATCTTTCCAGCAGGAAGGAATGTGATTTGGGCTGGTTGCACGCAGCTGGGTACAGACTTTGCTTTTGCTGTCTGTGGGACAGCTCCCATTCTTGTGGACAATAACCATTTTCATTTGTCATAGAATCACTAAAAAACAAACAAAAAACCCCACAAATCTGTGTGCAGTGTATAATGTACTATGCGTACACAATTTACATAGAAAAGTCATTCTGATATTGTTTCTAATACGAGTATCTCTATTTCTAAACTATTAAACTTTAAGAGAACATAAGCTCTTTATAAAAATGCCATGTCATTACAGACAACTCTTATGGAATACATACTTTTCTGCTAACCAAACAGAACAAGAACATTCAGGAATACTGTTCCACTTATTGCAGTGAAAAGTAAAACCTACACAGCCAAAAAACTATGACTAATGAATTAATAAAATCTATGTGTAAGATGAACATTATGCAGCCATTAAAAATTGTGTTTTAAAGGAAAATTTGAAGACATGAGAAAAGGTTTATGATATAATGTTAGTTCAAAAAGGATGATGAGCCCTGGCTGGTATGGCTCAGTGGATTGAGCACCAGCCTGCGAACAAAAGGGTCACCTGTTCAATTCCCAGTTGGGGCACATGCCTGGGTTGTGGGCCAGACCCCCAGTAGGGGGCGTGCGGGAGGCAACCACACATTGATGTTTCTCTCCCTCTCTTTCTCCCTCCCTTCCCCTCTGCCTACAAATAAATAAATAAAATCTTTTAAAAAAATTATAAAAAAATACACACAGAATATGACTTCAAATTATGTTTAAAAATTACATACAGAAAACTTGAAATACAGGCCAAAATACCAATTACTGGTTTTCCTAAGGTGGCAGTATTATAAATGATCACTTTCTGATT
Source organism: Mormoops blainvillei (assembly GCA_004026545.1). Taxonomy (NCBI): domain Eukaryota; kingdom Metazoa; phylum Chordata; class Mammalia; order Chiroptera; family Mormoopidae; genus Mormoops; species Mormoops blainvillei. The sequence continues at coordinate 68,687 of PVJD01007070.1, read as the reverse complement.
TATACTTAGCTGCATTTTTCTAGTGGTGTACAATGAACATATATTACTTCTATAATTAGGAAACAACCCTAGTCAGTGTCACTTTAATAAAAAGAGAAGAGGGTAAATTTTTTCACCATATGAGGTTTGGCCTCAAGATCCTTGAAGTCGGCCTCCTTCACCCCAGACATGGTCTGGTAATAGTCTAGATTCTGACGCATCTCCATATGCTCAGGATTGCCCACAAAGAAGGTATGTGCTGCTGCGACGGCTTTCTCCAACTTGTTTATCTACGAATGAAGCACAAGAATTCGGTTCTCACATCCCAGTCCTAAAGGTTTGTGTCCAAATGTGCAGTCCGCAGTAAACAGGAAATCTCAGCCTTCCTGAGCCTTCCATTCAGTGTACCCAGCCCCTGCCTGCCCCAGGAAACACACCTCTGGCAAGAACTACATATATACCGGAGATTAAGAGCACAGGGCCCTGGGCAGATTTTCAGCTATTTCCCAAATCAGGCATAGGGGCTCCCCAAATTACAGGAGGTAATGCTTCAACAATGTAACACTCTGTTTTAAAACAAAGGTTGTATTATAGGGGGAATACTATATTAGACTGACTACCCAAATAATATATTCTCAAGATTCAGATATACTGACTGAGCTGAAGAAAATCTAAGGCTTTAAGGATTTAGGGTTAGGGAAGAAAGAGCAGTTAATAATCAGACCATGCCTAAGAATTTGCCTAGGAAAAAAATTTTTTTTGGCATAAAATGAGTGTTTTGACACATTCAAGGAAAAGATAGGTGGCTGAAAAATCCTAAGTTCCTACACGATCCAGACATGGCACCTTCTGGCTCATAAAGTTAAAGCAAGTGGCTATACAGACATCTGAGGGACAAAAGTGTGCTACAGGCCACAATAATGCCCATAGCGATGGACTCTAGTATATCAAAGTTACACAGGTTCATGTGTAAAACCCAAAATAAATGATGAGCTAGTGATTAATTGGCTTTGGTGTCAGACAGACCAGTGATAAATCTAAGGTTTTTGTTTTCTTTTTTAATTTATTGACTGTAGAGAGAGGAGGGAAGGGAGAGAGAGAAAGATAGATTTGCTGTGCCACATTTTCATGCATTTACCAGCTGATTCTTATATGTACCCTGATGGGGGATTGAACTAAAAAACTTGACATATTGGGACAACCCACCAACTAACTGAGCTACCTGGCCAAGGCTAAATCTAGGTTTAATTATTCACTTGCTGGGTCTTTACACAAGTTAAAGTTTACTGATCAGTTCCCTAATCTGTCATCTGGAGACAGCACTCACTACCTCATAGCTTTGTTGGGAAGGTTAAACCAGATAATATACACACAGCTCCTAACCCTGGGTGTTGGACACATTGTAAGTGCTCAATAAATGTAAATCTTAGTATATTATTAATATGCTAGAAATTTTTCTTTTCTGATCATCGGTACTAGTAAATGCACACTAAACAAGGAGTCAGCCCTGACTGTGACCCAAGGTCAATATTCCTCATCTCTGTACCTCGGTTTCCTTAATTATAAATTCTCTCAAGTTCATTCCTTTTATGGATTTAGTCTCTCATCTGTCAGCATTGCTCTTGCTTTCCCTCCCCCCTCCCCCACATTTCATCACTCGGCCCCCAGCCCTAAGCACTGAGGCACCTAGTTCCTTCTCTTATATGAGCTCATCCCCTAATGGTTCATTCTGCCACCACTTTCTCCTTCCGAGGCTTGATCCACATGGCTTCCAGGATTAATTAACACTCTAAAACCCACTTTAATGATGGCTCCCTGAAGCCTACAGAACTCTCTTCCCAATTTGGCCTCCCTCTGCCTGGAGTGGCCATCCTTGCTCTCCTCTAGCAATATCTAGAATTGGCTTCAAATGTCACCTCTTCTTTCAAGCCTAATTTCTCTGAGACAAAGCTAGATTCTCCCCCCTTTGTGCATCCAGCCCTAGTTCACACCCTTTAGTAGCCCTCATTATAGTGATTAGCAGCAAAGCAAGACAAAAAACCATGAAGTCGAGCACTTTAATTACCCTGTACAAGAACTGGAATGTAGTAGGTATTCAATAAACATTTGTCAAAAGTATTTTTTAAAGTGCCGTTAAGTGCTGACATGACCAAAGACAGCCCAATTATTTTGGTTTCAAGCCCAGTGCTCTTTTGAGTAACTAGGAGGAATGGAGGAGAACTGTGTACACAAAATACTCGCGGAGAGGGGGGATGTCTGAGGTCCCCAAGATTTTCTAAGTCTCCCTTTATGTTGACTTGAAGGCCTGTTAAAGTACGAATATTGCAGACGTGCAGCACAGCTCCTTCTTTTTTCACCAATGACATGGGGCTAATAATAGTACCTACCTTACAGGATACTGCCAGGATCTGGGCAAATGTATTAATAAACACACAGTGCCTGAAAAGTACGTGCTAACTATCATCATCATCATCACCGTCAAGCAAGTCAGGAGCACCCCAAATCGACGTACACACTTGGACTTAAGGCACTCTGGAATTCCTAAAATTACTCATTTTCTTTGGAAACTTGACAGACTAGCCAGAGGGTCCCCCCACAAGGAGGGGCCGGACCGCCCCTACTGGCGACGTGGCAACCTCACGTCCTGAAAGAAAGCTGGGCAGCAGGAAAAGCATCACTGAAGAACGAACCGGAAGGAAGATATTGTAGAAAGGTCCCAGCTTCTCACTCGGAAACTCACAATGAGGTCAGGATGAGGGAAACTCACAATGAGGTCAGGATGAGAGACATAAGCTGCCGCTTTAGTTCCCTTTAGGAGGTCCCTCGGGGAAACACAGGCCGAGTTTTGTTTGAGGGGTGCCTAGGCGGGACCTTTGGGGTTACCATCTGATTAGGTGAAGAGGGTGAGGTAGGTCTCTGGGCAGGGTCCTTGCTCTCCCGGGGTCCGAGGAGAGGCTCCCGGGCCACGAGACCATCTTCCCTCTCCACCGACACTTCCCAGGCTCCCCAAGTTCCCCTGGGTCGCCTTCAACCCCGCCCAGAAGGACCCCTGCCCGGACAGGTCTGCACCTTGAAGTAGGCGACCTGCAGGTAGTTGTAGGGGCTCCGCTTGTGGAACTCCAACTCCAGCTCCTCGCTGAGAGAGTGGGCGGCCGGCGGCCCGAGGCAGCGGCGCAGACAGGCGGCGCGGCGCAGCAGGCCCCCGAAGAAGCGCAGATCGTGCAGGGCGGCGGCGCCGGAGGCCTGCGTCAGATTAGGGGACGAGTCCGGGTCCAGCTCCCACGGGAAATCGGCGGCACACCGGGTCCGGCAGCGCAGGCGGAGAGCGCGCAGGGTGGCCCGCGAGCGTAGCGCTCGCTCCATGCTCAGTACCACCCCGGGCCAATCCCCTCGCGCGTAGGCCGCGGTCCCCTCAGCGAAAAGCAGATCCGGCGCCGACAAGTCCCACCCTGCCTCAGACTCGACATGGGCCCGGGAGGCAGCGACAGCGACTGCCAACAGTGTTGTTAGCAGATTCAGCACGCGTGCCGCCATCACCTCCTCAGACCTAACCCGATTGCTAGCCACCGGCCGGAGACCAGAGCCCCACCCCCTGGAAGCCCCGCCCCTAAGCTGGGCTCGGCCCGTACTGGAGGCTTGCATGGACTCCGCCCCCCAGCGGAACCCTGTGCATGAGCCGAAGCCCCGATTCTGAGCTACTCAGCTCTGACGCCCAATGGCCAGGGAACACGGAAGCTCCGCCCATGAGTCTTTCTGCGCGTGCTCTTCCGTCACAGGCCGCCCGGGCAGTGGGGAGGTAAGGTGTTGTCATGGAGGACGCTGCAACGCCCCGGCCGAGTGAGGCAGTCCGTGAAAACCAAGTTCGGTCAGCGACAGGTCGGGGAGGTACGCCGGACGGGAGTCAAAGGGGAAAGGAGGGCTTCACGGGGCAGCTAGTCTGCCGGGCTCCGCGGGAGGCTGGGGGCGGGCCCTCACGGCCTGTGTTCCTGGGTATGTGTCGCAGGAGCCCTGGTGGAGCTCACCCCGACCCCCGGCGGCCTGGCCCTAGTGAGCCCCTACCACACCCACCGGGCCGGGGACCCTTTAGACCTCGTGGCGCTCGCAGAGCAGGTGCAGAAGGTGAGGAGGCGCGGCTGGGGAAGTAAATAACTATGTTCGTTCACGTTCGGCCCTGCGTCTCGCGGCTCGGATCTCACAGCCACTTAGTGTGGGGTAGGGTTTGCTCTTGTCTCCATTGTACACATGGGAAAAACTGATTGTCATTCCGAGTCCGTGGCCTGACTCGAACTCTGATCTGAGACCAAAGGCTTCTTCAGTTGCAGTTTGAGTGCCAGTAATCTCTTTTGGTGGGAAGGTTTTCACAGCAATGTTCGAAATAATGAATAACATTCATTATTTCGTTTGGGCCTTAGGACGGCCCTGTGAGGTAGGCTGTACAGAAGTTATTCTTATTTGACACGTGAAGGGAAGTTTCCGGAGAAGTTTGAAGGTCACTTACACGCATATTCTGCACGGATGCATAGTCCACTTAAAACTGTTTCCGTAAGACCTTTATCTGTGAGCTGAGCGCTTTTAGAACTTAACATCTCCTACAAGGGCAAGGACCCTTAAGTGTGTTCTCATTCATTGGACACAGTATTGGCTGGACGGGCCTAAGGCTTAAACATGGATTGCTAAAAGAAGTAAGATCAGAAAGAAATGTGGAATAACGGGAAAAGCACTGGAATTTGGAGGCGTGAGCTCTAATCCTACTTTGGATGTTAACTTGCACTGTGACTTGAGGCAAATTACTATTCCCCGGACCTCAACTTATTTATGAAGTGCAGAGTTTGAACCAGGAGAGCTCCCAGATCTAAAACTGTGAAAAAACAAATTGGAACCACTGTCTTACCAAGACTTTCCGCTGTAGGACCCTTTCCAGTTTGCACTGGACCCTGCTGCTCTAGAGCTTTTGATATCCGCTCATCCTTGTATACACTCTCACCTCTGGCCTTGATTCTACTCAGAGGTCTTTATTTTGCTCAAAAATATTTAATAATTAATGTGCTCAAATTCCCTCACATATACATCTCTGTACTTCAGGGGTTTTTTTTAATTAAAAAATATTCAAATGTTTAGGAACGCTCCTTTAATTAAAATATTGTGCCTTCTATTTTCTAGAGAGGTGGGGGGCAAAGCAAAACTTTTATAGGTTAGAAGAATGTCATGTGTCTGTTTAATCAGATCACTCTTTTTGGGAGGGAGGCTTCCAGAGCCAAATTTTAGGCAAACATTTTCCTGGGTTACTGAGTAATCACCATGTTTGTTGCAATGGCCTCAAAGAAAGAAAGAAGAAACAGGTTTTGTGGTGAAATATAGAGCATGCATTATTGTGCTGCCTCCATTTTCCCCATATCCTCAGTCTTTGAGAAACTGAAGAAGAAACACTCAAGAGACAAGTTGAAGCTTATTTCCTGCCTGTGTACTGAAAAGTACTTTCCAGCAGGACTAACCTCCGACATGTCTTTTAGGTATTAATGCGTGTTCAGAAAGCTCTGAAACTTGTAATCAAATTGACCTGTGTTCAAATCTCTATAAGCTGTGAAACCTTGGACAGGTTGCTTCCCCTTTCTGAGATGAAAGTGAGAAAGTGAAGTTACCATCTCCAACCTCGTAAGGAGTTATGAGAATTAAATCATAATATATGTAAAGGGCTTCAGCATGATTGAGGCCAGACTTTGTGCTTAGTAATTATAGGTACCCTTGTTTCTGTTTTAATTAGGCTCCTGGTTTACAAGGAACAGATTTGCTGCCACCACCTTAAGTAAAAGGAACTACTTTAGTTCTAGAAACCACTTACTCTGTCATTGGCCATAAGGTGCCTCATTGTCCTTAGAACAAAATGCAAATTTTTTGCTATGGCTATGATCTGGCCCCTGCCTTCTTTTATACAATCCCCCCCCTCCCCCCAAACAGTAAGTACTGTTTGGCCGCACTAGCTTCAGAAACGCCTGGATGCTGCCCTGACTGGTGTAGCTCAGTGGGTTGTTGTCCTACAAATGGAAGAGTCACTGGTTCCATTTCCGGTCAGGGCACATGCCTGGGTTGCCAGCTGGACTCTGGTTGGGGATGCCCGGGAGGCAACCAATCAATGTTTCTCCCCCCGCCCCTCCCCCCCAAATAAATAAGATGTAAAAAAGAAACTGCCTGGAAACTTCTCCTGTTTTTTGCCAGCTGGCCCTCTCCTTTCAGTCAGATCCACGTCAATGTCATGTCCTCAGTGGAACCTTTTGTCTGTAGAAGGCTATACCATACCCCATCTAAATGATAGTATTAATTTGAATACCACTACACATGCATCCCAGTGTCTGCAGTCCTCACCACTCCCTGTTATTAAACCAGTTACTTCATTAATTTGTTTTCTTTGATCTGCTTCTACCATGTAATTATGGCTGTTTCCTTTTTAATATTGCATCATTGTTCCAAGTATGTATAATGCTGTTTTTAATTATCTTTTTGGTGCTTGTATTACTAGGGTTGTGCTGCATAATAATAATATGTTGGCTACTAGCTACGTAATGACTGTTGAGCTCTTGGAATGTGTGTTTAATGCAACTGAGAAAGTGATTTTAAATTTTATGTAATTTTAATTAAAGTTTAAAACGATAATTATTGGAAACTTTTATTTGGAACAATTTGAGTATGTGAATTGACTCAGCTGTAAATTTTGTGGAGTCTAAATATAGATCAAGTATTTCCAGTGAAAATTTAACATCTATATTGATAGATGCTGTGAGTATAAAATATACACTTAATATGAAATATAATATATCTCATTAACAATTTTTAAATTATTAATTATATGTTGAAATGATAATGCTTTTGATATATTGGATTAAATAGAATATATTATTAGAATTAAGTTTACTTATTTTTACTTTTAACACGGTTATAAGAAAATTTAAAATTACATATGCAACTTGCTTTATATTCTCGAGGACAGTTGCATTAGATTGTAATCTTGATGAAAGTAAGGCCCTCTCTCTCATGTTTGCCAATGCATCCAGTGCCAAGCATGATGTCTGACACAGAGTTAGTTGCTAAATATATATTTGTGGAACAGATAAATGATTGACTCAACTTACTCAGTTGTTCCTGTTCACTCATAACACCAGCTTATACCTGACTTTTATCTTAATCTCCCTCAACTAACTAGCAAATTAGTTGAAGTTTAACCTTCTAAGTTTTTTTCCTTAATTGTATACCACTGGAAGTTAATTAACTGTTCTTGAAAGTAAGCTGAAAGTTTTTGACAGATTTCTGATACCTAAGTGATAACCTTCCCAATACATCAACTGGTCACATCATCTCTCCTAGCTTTCAACCTTATTTGACTTATTTTGAGCAATTTCCCTTGCCTTCAGTTGCATTTTTTAGCACATGACAGGCAGTCTTATGTATACATTATAACTTTGTTTCACATCTACACCATAGCGAAATCTTTTAAAATACATTGAGTAACAATTATAAATGTAAATATAAGTTCAACTGAGGAAATGGTCATGTTAACAGAAACTTTCTGTATATAGCTAGATTCCTATATAACAGGAGATAAGAGCTGTATCACACGTGCCTGGATTTTCATTGTAAAACATCCTGATTTCAGAAATGGTTAAACATGAGAAAATAAATGGAGACCTGAGGAATAAGCGGGGTTAGTCAGAAAGAGCAAGAGGAAAAATAGATCTGATGGAGGAGAGGGCATAATCAATATATTTGGTAGCAAGACAGAACAGAATGTATTGGTGGACTGAAGTCCAGTGTGACTGGAACATAGAGTGAAAAATATAGAAAGCTATGGGAAGTAGAAAAGAAGGAGCACTTAATCCTGTGGTGCGGGGTCACGTCAGGGTTCGCTTCCCATAAGCAGTACTCTTTGAGCTGCGCTTGGAGATGAATGGGAGTTCATGGGGGAATGGTGAGGATGGGGAGAGTATTTTAGGCACAAGCAAAGATGTTGACGTAACTCTACACACTGGGATCTAAATAAAAGCATCACAGAAATCTGATCCTTTTTCTACCCACAGTTCAGTTTTCTCTCACCTTTAGGCTGATGAATTTGTCCGGGCAAATGCCACCAACAAGCTGACAGTGATAGCTGAGCAAATCCAACATTTGCAAGAACAAGCCAGGAAGGTAAGTCATGGCTTTTAGTCAGGCCTTCATTTTCTTCATTTAGTTCATAGAATTGACTGAGCTTGCTCATAATCATTGTAGCTTGTCTTCAGTATCTCCTAGAAGTACAGAGGTATCATGTGAACTAGAATAAGCCCAAGAGATTAAGTATGAGCTGTTTTTTCACTAGGAGAAAGTTCAGCGAGGTAAAGCTTCTTGAGGGGAAAATAAGTTTTCAGTTATAAAAGTAATGTACTTACTACAGAAAAGTAGGAAATTTAAAAACCACTCAAATCCAGTAATACTTAACATTTTTAAATATAATTGTTCTAAAGGAATTTTTACAACATAGTAAAGTTACAGTCTAATTTTTGTCTCTTCAGAATCATTCAGCTGCCAGCAGTGATTTATTGCTATGGGGGAGGAAGCAAGATCATTAACATTGAACAGTTTCTAGATTTTAATTGGGGCGGTCAGTGAATATGAGTGCCTGTTACCTTCAATACCTAATTTGTTACCTGTTTGTGGTGTGGCCCTTAGGTATTGGAAGATGCTCGCAGAGATGCTGAATTGCACCATGCAGCTTGTAATATAGTGAAAAAACCTGGCAACATTTACTACCTTTATAAACGAGAGAGTGGTCAGCAATATTTTTCTATTATTTCTCCAAAGGTAAGAACATTTAATTTTGCACAAAAATCTGCTCTAGTCTTCGAGAAATTCTTGGCGTGTGTTTGAAATTATAAGCATAGGGGTTGGTAAATGGTTTCCCAGAAAATGGGAGGTGATGTGAGCCTGGATATGACTGAAAAATCTACATGTGCTTAAGTTATTTCACAGCCATTATCTCTGTTAGGGAGGAATCTGATGTGTAATGTCATGCTTTCCAAGATGATTCTGACTGGTCTGATGTGAAAAGGCCAGAAAGAAATTTGTAGCATAATTAGGAAATGTCTTTACATCTTCTCCTAATCAGAACTGACTCCTTTGCCTTCTCTAGGAATGGGGAACAAGTTGTCCACATGACTTCCTTGGTGCCTACAAGCTACAGCATGACTTGTCCTGGACTCCATATGAAGACATTGAGAAGCAAGATGCTAAAATCAGCATAGTGGACAAGTTGCTAAGCCAGCCAGTGGCCCTGCCTCCAAGTCCTGACCCCAACTTCCAGGGACTGACTCATTGAGAATGGACTCTGACAATCAGTTCTCATGGCAAGGACCTGCCACCTCCTCGTTGTCCCGATTCTCTGCCTTGATGGGAGATGGCATGAGAACTGATGATATGTAGGTGAATCATGAACTTGCAAAGAGACCTTGTGTGACTGTAATGCTGTCATTATTAGTTTCAGTTGGGATGTAATGAATCACATCAGGCTTTTTCGGGATCTTCTCTGGGTCACAGATACCCAGCGAGTCAGCTTCAGCAGACCGACCAGTGTACTTTCCTTCTCTTTTGTCTCCCTCTGTTCTCATAAGTCAGAGTGTTGGAGAAAGAAGAGTTTCTTCTTCCCATGAAAAGGTTGGCAAGGATTCCCAGAGGGAACTGTTTTTAACTTTTTCTGTAATTCGTCTGTAAGATTGGGTTTAGGCTACTTTAACAGTTGGTACAACTTCAGTTTCAAATTCATCTGGGAACAAGAATGTTGGGTAATGGAGGATGATAAACAGCTTGGCTTGGCTGCACTAGACAGTGTGTGGTTCTGTTATTTCTGCACTATTGGTGAGGTTTGGCTTCCCCCTCTGCTTTTTCTGCCTAGTGTGGTTCTGTTATTTCTGCACTGTTGGTGAGGTTTGGCTTCCCCCTCTGCTCTTTCTGCCTAGCTAGAGTGACTGGAGAATCTGAGGAAGCAGCAATGGCCAGGTTGTGGGAGGGTTGGCATCTAAACTCACAAGAGTTTTAGACTTGGAAGAGATCTTGAAAGCTGCCATCAGCCGTTATATGAATCCACTCAATAGCTTCACTGAGAAGGAGAGTCAGAGTTCAGCCCTCTGCAGGAAGACAAATCCATTTACATGGCAACTTTAAAATATTGTGGAAAAGAGAATAGGGCAGTGGGTGAGAAGAAAAATAGCCAACCTGTTGATTATGAGTTATTGCAGGTTGAAACTCATTTTGACTTGAATTATTCCAGAACTTAACAGGCTTTTTGGCTGAGTTACTCTAGTTCTGAACCTGACTGGACACTACCTCACTTCCTGTTTATTCAGTGGAATTAACTGTAGCATATTCATCATGGCACAACTTCCTTCAGCGCCATATAATCGATCACAATGTGTTGTGAAAGGGGAGATGTGTACTTGAAATCACAGTTGCCCAGGATCCATTCTGGGGCTTGATGTTCCTTGTGCTGATCTGCTTGGTAAAACCCTAGCCCCACCCTGTTCACGGCCTTTCCTTATACGATGCACTCCTTGTGAGCATATGGGGCTAGAACCTAGAACCTGACAAAGGTCACCCAGGTGGTACTTGGTCACTTCCGTTCACAAGGGGATCTCTATGGAGTCATCTCTGGGATGCTGTGGGAAACACACACACACACACACACGTTGGTGGGGTAGTGGTTGATTGACTACAGAAAGATCCCCAGGTTTTCAGAAGGTTCTGACCTGCCTGGTAGTGATACATTTTTAATGGGTGCTTTATTAATTATGTACTGCTGTATAAATCACCACAAATTTAGTGGCTTAAAACAACACATTTATTACTTCATAGTTTCTATGGGTTGGGTTCAGGCACACTTAACAGGTTCTCTGCTTCAAGGTTTCTCACAAGACTGCAATCAAATTACTGGCCGGGGCCAAGGCTCAGTTCTCATCTGAAGGCTCAGCTGGAGAAGGATCTGCTTCCAAGGTCACTTAAGTTGGCAGAATTTCAGTTCCTCAAGGGTTAGACTGAGGTTGTTGACTTTATTTACTAACAGACTTAGCGAGAGGCTGCCCTTGGTTCCTTGCCACATGGGTTTCCCCAACATGGCAACTTCTCTCCCTTCTCCAATCCATTCTGCAAAGACCAGCTTGATCTTGATTAAAGTCACACAGATCATAAGCATTGAGCCGTCATCTTCCAAGATAGCCTTTGTTAAGGAGGCAGAGTTTGGGAGAAAGGAGCTTCTAAGTGCCTGGAGCAATTAGATTTTGTAGTGTCAAGCAGCAGTTCATTCAGTTGTTCTCTCCCTACTTAAAAGGGTTTTTTCTTCATTTCGATTTGGAATTACCATCTGCATTTCTCCTACTTCACTGATTGCACCTTTTCCAGCTCCTGACACATTTTGAACTGCTTTGGGCCAAACCCTTGGCCCTCTTTACTTTCCCTCTACTAGGTGATCTAATCCATTCCCTTGGCTTTAAATACCACCATAGGCTGCTGACTCGCATGCATGTCCAGCCCTGATCTCTCGCTTAAGTTTCACACACACATGCAAAAAGCCTTACTTGATGTCATTACAAACTTAACATGTCCACAACAAAAGTCTTGAGTTTTACCCCAAAACCTGTTTCGTCACCAGTTTTCTCTATATATTTCCATCAGCACCTATCTCACACTGTTGTGGAGGCCAAAAACCTAAGTCATCCCTGATTCCGTTTGTCCTTCCCACACCAATCGGCAAGTCATCTTGGCTCTGCCTTTAAAAATACATCCCAAATCTGACTGCTTCAGACCACCTCCACCACCACCCCCTTAGTCCACGACAACAACATTTCTGGCCTGGACTAATGCTGCAGCCTTCTAACTTGGCTCCCTGCCTCTGTTCTCACCCTCTTTTATTCAGTCTCCGCAGAGACCATCAGCGTCATCTTTTCATATTATGAAGCAGGTCACGACGCTTTTATATAACCACCACCCAGTAATTTCTCATTACACTTAGAATGAAATCCAAACTTCTTGCCAAGGTAACGTGCGGTTTACTACTCTCAGTACTCACCATGTTCCACTGACCGTCCTGTTCTGACACAGCAAGCTCGTTCCTGCTACAGAGCCTTTACGTTTGCTGTCCCATCTGCCTGGAATATTCCCCGAGATCTTTGCATAGTTTGCGTCTCCTCATCATTTAGGTCTTGCCCAAATACCACTTCACTGATGACACTATCAGAAATACGAACGCTTTCATCAAAATCACTTCTGACTGTTTTCCATGGCCCTTATCGCAACTAGACATTATTGGTTGCCTTTCCCAATAGGACAGAAGCGGTGTCTGCCTTGTTTACTACTCTATCCCTAGCGCCTAAAGTAGCGCCTGGCGCATAATAAATACTCAAATAATGAATGGGTGGACATCCGGAGCTCTTCATTTATACCCTGCAAAGGATCTTGGTCAACGTAGCTAGTAGAAATACAATGTGAGCCACATGTGTGGTTTTAAATTTTTTAGTAGCTACATTAAAAAAAATAAACAGGTAAAATTAACTTTAATAATGCATTTTATCTAACTCAGTATATGCAAAATGTTAATATTTTCAAGAAATAACACTAAAAAATATTAGTTATTTTAAATTCTTTTTTTAAAACAGTATTCAAACTGTGTATTTTACACGTACAGCATATCTCAGTTTGGACTAGCCATGTTTTTGTTTTTTTTAAAGATTTATTTATTATTTATTTTTAGAGAGGAGGGAGAGTGAAAGAGAGAGAGGAAGAGAAACATCAATGTGTGGTTGCCTCTCGTGCATCCCCTACCAGGGACCTGGCCTGCAACCCAAGCATGTGCCCTGACTGGGAATAGAACTGGCGACTGTTTGCTTCACAGTCTGGCACTCAACCCACTGAGCCACACCAGTCAGGGCTGGACTAGCCATGTTTTAAGTGCTTAAGAACAAGATGTGGCTACTGCCTACTGTATTATTACAAGTGTAGATAATCTACCCTTAACTGTTCTTGTTCTTCATTTCCTGTGACATCCAGAATGGAGGGAAGCTAGATTCTGGCAGATGGAGAAGAGGGGTTTTCTTAGCTACCCCTGCTTTTCTCCCTCCTCTGAAGGAAGCCTTGAGGATGCCCAGGCTAGCAAATGCATGATCATATAATAATAATAATAATAATAGAGCTTTTACTCTGTGCTAAGTGCTTCATATAATCTCATTTTACATGTTAGAATATAGGTTCAGGAAAACAAAGTAATTTGTTCAGATTTACACATCTGGTCTGTGTTAGAGCTGGAATGTAGCTTGGCTACAAGTTAAAGCCAGTATTATAATCATTATGCAACAGTTTTTAATTTACCATTTTAATGGTCCACATGGCATGGTCAAATTAAGGGAAACACAAGTGACAGAAGCCAATCTGACTCTTGGCTTGAACTTGTAGCACACCTTTGTTCTCCCTTTTAGTTTCTCCGACACCTTAGGTCTGACTTTAGTGTCAGACTGTGTTCAGGCCTCAGCTTCTTTAATTAGTAATGGTGTAACCTTTGATAAAACAAACGAATCCCCTATTTCCTCTTCTGGAGAATGGGAATGCTAACACCTCAGGGGGCATCTGAAAAACTCCAATAAATGATGATAAAGTCTGTAAAGCATCGAGCACAGCACCTTGTGGCTAGTAGCTAGGCAGGGCGCACTAGGTCCTGTACTGTTCTTTCCCCTCTAGGTTGCAAGAAGAGGCAGTGTCACTGGGGCTCCTAGCTCCACCCCTTCTTCTGCATATTTTGTGGGGTCCTGGAAGCTATCCCAGCTGTAACTCAGCTTTAGGGTAGGGGGGAGAATGTGGGGCAGGTGTTAGAACTGGTGCCTGGGATCCTACCCAACACTAACAAATTTCATTCTGCAGCACACTATTCATCCAGTGGCCAAGTATAGACACCTTAGAGGGGATCTTACCTTTTCCCTCTCATCCTTGGGACTCCATCTCACCAGGGCTCCTAGTCCCGCTGCTTCCCGTTCCCTCCAGTTGCTGACCAATACGTTGTTATACAGCGTTGCTCCAGCCCGCAGCCTCAACTCACGCGGTGTTACCGAACCTTCCTCCACTCTGGCTGCCAGAATATTCTTTCTAAAACAAACTTGACCATGTCACTTTCCTATTGAAAACTTACTGTTTTCAGGATGGAGTGTAAATTACTCAGCTTGTCATTCATCCAACAGATATTGGTGTGAGGGGGACTTACTGTACGCCTAAACATTCTTATAGACTGTTTTGAACCACACAGAGCAAAATTCCTGCCCACACGGCGCTTACATCCTAGGGGGCGCTTCACAGTCTGGATCCCAGCATCGACCCCTTTACAGCCTTGTGTTCTCAACTCCCTCCCAGCCCGCTCCCATTCGCCATGCACTCTGCTCTCTTCACCTGCCAAGCCTTTCCGCACTGAGGTTAGGGAGACTAGTCCCCTCCAGTCCAGTCCCTCCAATCCCACCACGTCTACTACAAGACCTAGTCCTAGGGCCTCCCCGCAAATTGAGGCTCCTCTTTCGCCAGCTAAGGCCCGCCTGCCCCTCCCCTGCCTCTCGGGGATTGTGAGCTAAGAGCCAGGGGTAGGAGGTCTGGGACCGGTGCCACTGCCCCTCGCTTGGGCTGGCCCCTCTCCCCCGCACAGGAAGCCCCGAAGGGGTGCGGGTCCCCATCGCAGCTAGGAATGTCCTGTTTCCAGGTGAGCTAACGCGGCAGGGCAGCGCCTGTCCCTCCCAATAGTGGTGTCAGCGACCCGGCCCCCGGGAAGGAGCTGTTCCGAAGTGCGGACGCCCAGCCCCGGCTCCATTTTCTGCGGTGAGCTGTGGTCAAGTGGAGTATGGTCTGAACTCGGAGCAGCGGTGTCTCCAATTCAGAGCGACCAGCTCCAGAGGCCGGCTCTCTGTTATTCGGGGCTGTTGGCCTCGGGGGCAACGGGGGTGGCCTGTGGACTGGGGGCCCGAGGGTCTCTCTAACTAGAGTGACTGCGCCCTGTGTCCCACGCCTGCGGAACTGCTCCGCCTGGAGCTACTCACTCCAGTGCCGTCCCCGGGGTTTCCAGGCGAGTAGCCGGCTCGGCCGTTCATTTCCTTTTCTGGGAAACATCCGGGGGATACTCAAGTCTCCCCTCACCTTCTTCAGAGAGCCCCAGTGTCTGGCCGTTCTGCTCGCTCACAGCTCACCAGTCTTACGGCTGGTTTTCTCTTCCGCAGTTTCTCCCTTTCAGACCACCCTCCATTCCCAGCCCCTATCTGACCAAGACACTCCCTTTACTAAAATGAGCATCACTGCCTACCCACAGGCCGCAATTCAAGAGCGCACAGGGCGTATCAAAACTGGCCTCCCTGCTGACCGGCCTCCAGCCCACCCTCTCTCTTCCTGGGATCCAGCTTCCTCATTGCTTTCACACCTGCAATTCCCTTTGCCGAGAAGGCCCCTCCTTTGTTCATCCGTAGACATCCTCCACAAATATCACATTAGCGAAAGCTTCCCCTAAACTTAGGCTCTTTCTCTTTGCACCTACAGCAACTGCACATCCCCTTGTCTCACCTAATTCTTGCCACTCTGCCTTCATTGTCTCTACACATGTCTGACTCCCCTACCAGACCCTGAGCGTCTTGAGCATGCAGTCTGGGACTTGTTCTCTCCATCCCCAGAACACACAGGCCTGGCACAGAGCAGACATCTGTAAATATATATTTTTTAATGAGGAAATGGAAGATCATAAGCATTAGGTAGGTGCTGTGTGTGGTGAAGGGGCTGGATTGTTGAGAGTTCATTTGAGAAGGCTTCTTGGAGGACAAACCAGGCTTCGATGCAGGGGAGAGATGTGATTTGGTGCAGTGAGAGGATCTCAGGGAAGCACCAGAGTGACATACTCTGTTAATTTAACAATCATTGAATAGCTTCCATGTCATACCTCAGGGTGGGCACAGGGGATCTTGGCTCACACTCAAATGGCTTCCCCTGCAGTAGAGGAGGAAGACAAGATAGGCAGTGCCAATATGGAGTGGCAAGTGTCACACGGTGCACGCAAGGAGATGTGGCAGTAGAGAAACACCTCACAGGTTTGAGAGGAGCATCAGGCTTCCCAAAGAGGACCACCGCCCAACCCAAGACCAGAGGGTGGGCCAGTGAAAGGACCAAGCGGCAGTAGAGAGAGGCAGTGAGAGCTGAGCAGGGCCTCATTATGAAAAGGCTTAAATACCAAATGAAGGAGTTGGATTTTATCCTGAGGGTGTTGGGCAGCCACTGGTGGCTTCCAAGAAGCTAGGAAGTGACATGGTCTGGTTCTACAGGGCACTGCAGTACAGTGCCTCATTTATGACCCCTCCTCTGAGAAACCTATAAGTCCCTCAACATACTAGTCCCCTCTTCTATGCTGTCTTAGCATCCTAGTCACTTCTGCACAGGGTTGAATTCTCCTGCTAGACTGAGTTCCTTGAGAAATGAGTCCGGGTCTTCATCTTCTCTGTGCCCCAAGCACCAGGCACCAAATCTTGCTTAGGACATAATGTTTGCTGAATGAATGGATTGTTCCTTTCTTCTCTGCATTTCTACAGCCCTTACTCTCAGGTCCACATCCTTTTACACCAGGGATTTGTGCATTATGCTAAAAATAACACTTAATAGGGAAGGAGGAGACCTGATTCAAATCCTGGCTCCACCGTTTACTGGGATAAGTTACTTAACTATCCTGAAGCCTCAGCTTCCCCATCTGAAAGGTGAAGTACCACCAGGAACAGAGTGAGTCTCCACATGCATGCATGAGTCTTGTTTTCCTGAATAGCCTTGAAGTTCCGTAAAGGCCAAGGGTTTCCCCCAGCATCCAGCTCAGGCTGAGTTTACAAACAATATAATGCTTGGTTGGTAGAAAGCAGAGGAAACTTACAGAAATTTTAAGTTTTAGCCTGCCACTTCCAAGGGGTGTCAGTGACGTCGTGCAAGATTCTTCCCCTCTCTGAGCCTTCTTTGCCTTACCTGGCAAGTGAGAATAGTGACCCTTACCTGCTAGTCCCACAGGGAAACCACAGAGGTGAAAGTGCTTTGTGAATGAAAATGATAACATCGTAGATAACTGATCATTAATTTAAAAAGCAGCAAGACATGTTTGGTAATTGGTAGGTATACCCCAGGCACCTGCCAACTGCCTCTGAAAGGGGGAGATGCTGGGATGCTGCTCTTCCAGGCAACAGCGGGCTGGAC
The DNA here is from genome assembly GCA_004026545.1 of Mormoops blainvillei. NCBI lineage: Eukaryota > Metazoa > Chordata > Mammalia > Chiroptera > Mormoopidae > Mormoops > Mormoops blainvillei. The sequence goes on along the minus strand of PVJD01007070.1, from coordinate 51,464 downwards.
TGGGATAGAGGTGTTTGGTTCTGCTGGGGTCAGCCTTGAGGCTCAGGAGAGGCTGGGGTGAAGGAGTTCATGGGGAGGAAGCCCTTTGCCCCCATGTCCTCCCATATTTCTCTGGGTCACAGTGCTTCCTGTCTTATGTTTTGGCGGGCCCTGGTATGAGAAGGTCTGAAGAGTCCCAATGGCTTTGGTGATGGGGTGGGTCACTGATACCCCTTGGTGAAAGGCTGGCCTGTGGGAGCAGTGAACCCATAGCACTGCCCTGATAAACTTCAAGTGCAGCCTCTCCCAACCTCTGACATGTTGCTGTCAGTGTTTATGGGAAAGGACCATGATTGTCTTAGCTCTTGCCCAGATCAGAAGGACCTGGGACTGTACAGAAGCACTGACTCTCAGCTCCCTCACCTCTAAAATGGGTGAGGATTAGCTCTGACCAGTGTGGCTCAATGGGTCAGGTATCGTTCTGCAAAGTGAAAGGCCACTGGTTGGATTCCCAGTCAGGGCACATGTCTGAGTTGAGGGTTTGGTCCTCAGTCGGGGAGTGTATGAGAGGCAACTGATCTGTGTTTCTCTCTTACATCAATGTTCTCTCCCTCTCATTCTCGCCTCCTTTCCCCCCGCTCTCTAAAAATAAATAAATAAATAAGTCTTTTGAATGAATGAGGATTAAATGGGGAGAATTAGAGCGCCATCTCCTGAAGCCTTCAGGATCAGAAGAGAGCACACAGTCCGAAGTACCTTGTGAACTTTTTTATACTGTTCACATTCATCGTTTTGTTTGTTTCTCATCTCTTCCTGCCCCTGTGGGAGCTGGGCCTGCTTTTCGGATTGGGGCTTGTCAGGACCAGGACCTTGAGGCACCTCGGCAGCAGCCCTGTCCTTCTGAGGGTGTGAGTGTGGCCTGCGGGACAGAGGAGCCTGAGTCTGCAGTGGGCCCCTTTTGTTCTTCCTTCCTCTCAGGTAGCCTCTCTCCCCCTGGGTCACTCCTGGGTGGGGGTGTCACCCCCTGCCAGTGTTTTTTATGCTTGTGAAGCTCACCCTGAAGTATTGAAAATAGCTTTGTAATTTAAAAAAAAAAAAAAGTCTTATCTATCATAAAGAGCTCAATAACAAAAGCCTCATCTTTCAAAAATGGGGAAGGGTCCATACTTTTTGTACCCTGGGTCATGGGGGTGCCAGGAAGGTCAACATATGGGCTGGAGGGAGGTTTGTGCTTTGGGGAAAGGGGTGTAGTCAGAGAGACATGAAGACTATGCTTGTGAGGGTTTACTCTCTTCACTACTGGGCTTTCCCCAGACTCTCAGTTTCTGCACCTTTGTCTTTACCTCCTGGGCCTCCTGCACCTCCTCGTCCTAGCCAGTGAAACGGTGTTGGGAGGGTGCCGTTGTGGGACGAAATCTAGGGGAGTAGGAGCTACCTGGTTCTTAGGAGCCTCGTTTTGACTCTTTGACCTTCGGAACCCCTTGCCCTCTCTCTTGGGCCCCAGGTCAGTGCACCAGTTTCTTCCTGACCAGTGACCAGGGTCCCCCCGAGATGAATGACTTTTCGTGGAAGGATGTTGCCAATGCCTTGTCCCTGGCCAACATGATCCTGGGACTCTTCTCCATCTTCTGCAGCTTCTGCAAGTAGGTCTGGGGCCCAGGGAGATCTCAGCCAAGGGCTGGAACCAAGGGCATGAGGGAGTCAAAGGGCCAAGATTCTAGCTTCAGTTCTACCACCAGCCCGATATGTGACCTGGGCTAGGTTACATCCCTGAGCCTCAGTTTCTCCATCTTTAAAACAAGAAGCTGGCATTATGATCTCCATAGCTCCTGCCAGCTACAGCAGTCTAGTATGATTTTCATGAGAAAATCAAGAGGTTCTGCTTTGGTAGCCTTTATGCAATCCTTGGCTAGGCAGGCTACCATCCAAATTTTTAAATTGTAAATAAGAATATATGATCTGGTGGGATATTAAAAATTAGCACTGCTCTGGAAAATCTGAGACATGCCTATTGGCTCCCCAAAAGGTGTAAGCAAATGAAATTTCTGTAAGTTGAATCATATTTCAATGCCTTGGCAAATTGACTCTTTATAGATAAATCCTTATAATGCAAATAACATCCTCCTAATCTGTCTGAATCTCCGTAATCACAGCGGGTGACTTCTCTGGATTTGTGTCTCATCCATAAAATAAGATGATTTTACCTGACGATATTAGCTTGAAATTTTTATGATTCTCTAAGTCTGGGTTTTTGGAGTTATAATGTGAGGCTCAGTTGCAGCAGAAAATCCCTATCTTCTTAGTTCAGCCTAAGCCTCTGGGAGTGTGGTTTTCATGCTGTGAGGGTGGGCCCAGTTCCCTTTAAATGCATAGGATAGAGTCTAAACAAAGAAAATGCTGAAGTTGTTTGGGGATAGCTGAGGTCTGGGGTCAGGCTCTCAGTTTGCTTCTGCTGGGCCACCCAAGCATTGCAGTCAGAGTGTAGACTTGGGAATGGCCTCCTTGGGCAGTTTTGCCTGAGATCGTGGTGGTTGCTTTCAGAGGGGTCTGGGACCATGTTCTAGACAGAAGCATAGAATCCTCAAATGTAGGGTCTGAAAGAGCTCTTGGGAGTCGTTTACAGCATCAGAATACATTAGACAAAAACTGATAGAACTGCAAGGATAAATTGATGAATCTACTGTCGTAGTACGGTATTTCAACACTCCTCTGTCAGCGAATGACAGAGCCAGCAGGCAGAAAATCAGGAAAGCTATTGTTGCATTAAACAGCACCATCCATCAACTGGGTCTGATTGATATTAACAGGCTCCTTCATCCAACAACAGCAGAATACATATTCTTCCCAAACTCGACAAGATAGACCACATTCCAGGCTATAAGACACAACTTTAACAAATTTAAAAGAACGGAAATCATATAAAGTATGCTCTCAGGCCACATGGAATTAAACTAGAAGTCAATAACAGAAAGATAACTAGAAAATCCCAAAATATGTGATGGTTAAACAACACAGCTCTAAATAATATATGAATAAAACGTGAAGTATCAAGAGAAGTTAAAAATATTTTTAACTAAAAGAAAATGAAAATGCAATTTACCAAAGTTTGTGAGATGCAGCAAAAGCAGTACTTAGAGGGAAAGTTATAGTATTAAAATGCATATACTAGAAGTCTGCTCTGCAGCAGACTACATCAAGAGGGCTCAAATACAAGCCATAGACTGGGAGAAAATATCTGCAAAAGATGCATTGGATAAGGGACTATAATAAAAAATATACACAGCTTAAAACTCAACAATAAGAAAATAAACAATTTAAAAAGAGCCAAAGACCTTAACAGATGCCTCACCAAAGAAGATATACAGATAGCATATAAGCATATGCAAAGATGGTCAATGTCACATGTCATCTGGGAAATATAAATTAAAACAACAGTGAAATACTACTACACATCTGTGAGAATAGCCAGGACCCAGAACACTGACAACACCAAATGCTAGTGAGGATGTGAAGCAATAGGAACTCTCATTCATTGCTGGTGGGAATGCAAAATGGTGCAGCCCCTTTGGAAGATAGTTTCTTACTATCTGGCAGTTTCTTACAAACGAACACACTCTTACCACATGATCTAGTAATTACATTCCTTGGTATTTATTCAGATGAATTGAACACTGTTTCTACACAAAAACCTGTACTTGGACGTTTTGATGTTTTATTCATAATTGTGAAAATATGGAAGTGACCAAGATGTTCTTCACTAGGTGAATGAATTAAAAAAAAAAACCCTGTAGTACATTCAGACAATGGAGTATTATTTGGTGCTAAAAGGAAATGAATTATTAAGCCATACAAAGACATAGAGGAAACTTAAATGCATATTATTAAGTGAAAGAAGCCAATCCGAAAGGCTACATATTCTGGAAAGGAAATTAGAGAGAGAATAAAAAGATCGGCGGTTGCCTGAAAGTGGGGGAGAGTGTGTTGGGGAGGACAGGAATAGGTAGAGCACAGAGGATTTTTAGGACAGTGAAAATATTCTATATGATATTATACTGATGGATATATGTCATTACGCTTTTGTCCAAATCGATCGAATATACAGCACCATGAGTGAACCCTAAGGTAAGCCGTGGACTTTGATTATGATGCGGTAAAGTAGCTTCATCCTTTGTATGTACCGAGAACCAGAACGTGCCCTTCTGGTGAGTGATATTGATAATGGGGGAGGCGATGCATATGTGGGAGGAGGGGGAACATGGGAAATCTCTGTACTTTCCTCTTAATTTTGTTGTAAACCTAAAACTTCTCTAAAAAAAGAGACTTAGAAAGAAACTGAAAAGAAGGAAAATCTAAAATCAATAACCTGAGCTTGCACCTTAGGAAACTAGAAAAAGAAGAGCAAATTAAATCCAAAGTAAGAGAAGAAAATAAGCAATAAAAATTAGAGCAGAACTCAATGAAATTGAAAATAAGAAATTAATAGAGAAAATCAATGAACCCAGAACTGGTTCTTTGAAAAGATCAATAAAATTGATAAGCCTCTTGCCAGGCTAACTAAGAAAAAAAGAGAGAGGACACAAATTACCAGAATCAGAAATGAAAGAGGAACCATCTCTACTGATCCCATGGATATCGAAAGTATAATCAAAGAATAATATGAACAACTCTATGCCAAGAAATTTGGTAGCCTGGATGAAATGGACCATTTCCTTAAAAGGCTTAAGCTATCAAAACTCACAGTAGGAGAATAGATAATCTGAACAGGTTTATATGTATTAAAGAAATCATTTGGCACAAACCCCTTATTTTGCAGATGGAGGAACAGAGGCCCAGAGAAAAGGGGAAATGGTTTACATGAGAATTCAGAGTAATATGGCTGCAGAGGCTGGGCTAGAACCTAGGACCCATAAGCCATTGAATATACCTGAAATTTAGAGTTGGAATGGGGCTTAGTGATTGCCCAGGGGGTTTGGGGCCCTCCTTCAAGACTGTGGATTGAAAATATGGAAGGAACATAGGTATGCATGTGTATGTGCATGCATGTGCATGGTGTGTAAAGCAGTGTATATCAGAAAAGATGTGAGTGTGGGGAACTTGCAAGGGTGTGTATGTGTGCAAGTATTGGTGGACCAGAGGTGGAGTGGTTGTCCAGTGGAGACTATGAAAGAGCTGTTCTGTTTGGGCCTGCTGGCCTACACTTTAGGAAATTCCACTGTGCCTCCTGGATGCTTCTGATCAGCTTCCTGTTAGACATGGTAATCAGGACAATAACCAGACACCTCGACATCTGCTGCAAATCGGGTGAGTCCTGGCCTCAGACCCCTAGTTGCTGACCCCAGGAGCGCCCATGGCAGGTCAGCTCCTTCATTTTCTAACATTGACAGGCCTTCATCAGACACCAGTCCTGTTCATATCCCTCGAGCATGGCAGGAGCAGCCCTCGAGTTGGAGCTGGAGCCCCTTGGTCTAGACCTAGCTCCTCTGCTGGTTCACTTATTGATCTCCGGCATCCTTGGCCTGGCTTTCAGTTTCCTTGTCTGCCCTGCATCCCTCTTCAGGGCTGATCCAGGAACTGGGAGTGGGAATAGTGGTTGTGATGGTGGCAGGGAAGGGACATGAAAAATTATTCTAAGCAGAGCAGCTGATTGAAAATACAATAAAATATTTCTGTGTCAGATTTGGCTTGAAAAAAAGTTCTAGAGTTTATTAATCTGTACCCAATTGTAGTCCAACCCTTGCATGTTAAAGGATGGAACTAAGGTGCAAATAGGGGAAGACTTGCCTAAGGCCACACGGTCAGTCTAAGGGAAGAGCCAGAAGGAGACCAGTCTTTGATCTATAGACCACCCCAGGGAAGTAGATGTTGGCCTTGGGGACCTCAGACCCTGCTTGTCACCATTCCAGCACCCCCACCAGAGGGGACTAATGTACAAGATGTACAAATATAAGGGTAAGTTATTCTAACCTTAGCCTTTTGGAGCAGGAGCTGAGCTGAATGACTTTACCGTCTTCACCACCTTTGGCCTGGCCTCAGCCCTGCTCCTAGGCGTGGATGGGCCTCTGAATGGGTTCCTGGCCATCATCTATGTATTAGCTACTTCTTTCCGCCTGTGTTTTTATTCAACTGGTGAGTGGAGCAATCTAATGGCTAAGCTAGGGAGCCACAGAGTGGGAGGAGCCACTGGATGCCAGAAGCCTGGGGTGCAGTAACTGACTCCTCCCCTTCCTTTTATAAAGTCCCTCTTCCTTCCTTCTCCTGTACCCTAGACCCACTGGAGGCTGCAGGCTGCATTGGCAGAGCCCTGGTCTGAGGGCTGGGGGCCCTTGGTTCTTGGGCCAGCTGTGCCTTTTTCTTGCTATGTGACCTTTGGACGGAGCACATGGGTTCAGACTCTAGAGCTAGAGGTCATACTCGAGTTTCCCAAAACAGATGGAGATATTGAGCTCTGGCGAGGGCAACTGCCTAACATCCTAACACAGGGGAGGGCAGATGCAGGCTAGCTCTCAAAGGACCCTTCTGCAGAGGCTTCCTAGGGGCCAGGGCGCACACCTGGTCCGAGCTGCCTGCTTTACCTGGGGGATCCAATGCAAAGCTCACACATCATCTCTGTGAATAACTAATACTTCATGGTCTACCACTGTGCTGGGATTAAGGGGGTTTGGAGCATGGGGCGGGTAAAACCCAAAGGGACAGGAGCTCCCTTCATGCAGATGCCTTGAGATCAGCAGGAAGCAGCTAATCCCCATCTTTTCTTTCCTAAGCAGGCACTCCCTTCACATACAAGGGTCTACCCTGCCCCTATGCTTCCTGTGTGTTGGCCTCCACCTCCCTTCTGACCAAAGGCAACACGTTCATTCTCTCTTGTATGGCCTCACTTATGATTCTATTCATGATGGACCAGAGCTACTACCCACATGACGAAATCCTGGACTCTGAGAACTGGAAAAAAGTGGTTTATCTGGGAGGTGAGTGGGGATGGGAGAGTAGAGGGTGGGAAATACATGTCAAGACAGCTTCATAAAAACTGAGTGTATTTTTTTTCTTCTTTCAGGTGTCATCATGCTGTTTTTGTCTCCATTCTCGCTAACTGCTTTTTACTGCCTGATGTGGTCGCTCTCCTACATATTCTTTCCAGACGTTCTGTGGGGCAAGAGAGTGTGTCTTAGGCTGCAGCACTTAAGAAACTAAACAGCTCTACCCATTCCCACTGGCCTCTGTGGGGTTTGCACCAGCCTCTTGGGCCAACCTTGCCTTATCCCCACTAAATCTTTCCTTGTTCCGGGGTTGGGCTTGTGGTAGATCCTGTTGCTTCGAACCAGAACCCACAGTAGAACCAGCGATCTTCTCTTCTTTCTGTTTATTTAGGGATGTGAATCCCTTGAGGACAACAGTTGTTTATGTCAGATGGAACAGAATTTTTTCCAAGCTCAATTTGGGCTGTGTTTGAGTTCCAGCTCTATTATCAGTTGGGGACCTTATGTCCTAAGGTTAAGCCCTTGGAAAGGAGTGAAACCCTTCAGAATTGATATAGCTGCCATCTTGGCCCTGCTGATTGTTAGTTACTACAGTGGTGGGGTGGGGCTCTGCTCACTAAAGCATTTCCTTTATTGTTTTTTAATTTTTTTTCAATTACAGCTGACATTCAATATTATATTAGTTTCAGGTGTACAGCACCTGATAATGTCTAATGTAGTGATTAGACATTTATATAACTTTCAAAGTGCTCCCCTGATAAGTCTACTGCGCACCTGGCACCATACATAGTTACTACAATATTATTGATTATATTCCCTATGCTGTACTTTACATCCTCGTGTGTATTTTATAACTGCCCATTTGTACTTCTTAATCTCTTCACTGTTTTTTTACCTAGCCCCGACCCCCTCCCATCTAGCAATCATCTCTGTACCTGAGTTTTTGTTTTGTTTTGTTAATTTATTTTGCTTTTTAGATTTCACATATAAGTGAAATCATATGGCATTTGTCTTTCTCTGTCCGACTTAATCCACTTAGCATAATGCTATCTAGGTCTGTCTATCCATGTTGTCGCAAATGGTAAGATTTCATTTTTTATGGCCGAGTAGCATTCCATTGCATATATGTACCACTTTTTTTTTTTTAAGATTTTATTTATTTTTACAGAGAAGGGAAGGGAGGGAGAAAGAGAGGGAGAGAAACACCCATGTGTGTTTACCTCCTGCATGCCCCCCACCAGGGACCCGGCCAGCAACCCAGGTATGTGCCCTGACTGGGAATGGAATGAGCGACCCCTTGGTTCACAGGCTGGCACTCAATCCACTGAGCCACACCAGCCAGGGCTGTACCATCTCTTCTTTATCCAATTGTCTATCGATGGACACTTTGGTTGCTTCCATATCTTGGCTACTGAAAATAATGCTGCAATGAACCTAGAGACTCTGGCTGCATAGAGCAGAGCTAGTCACAGGACAATCATGTTGCCCAACTCGAATGTGTATAGGTTATTGTAACTTAAAGTTCTGTAATTATTTCAACAGTCAAAGCTTCTACCTTTTGCTTCATTTAGAAATTAGACATACTGGAAGCTTGAGGGCATCACTTGGTTTCCAGGACCTTGTTATATGTTTTTTCCTAGGCTCTAAAATACTAAACTCTAGACATTCACATGCCACTTCCTATTCTAAAATCCAAAGTGAATAGAAATAAACAGTATTATATGGAACCCTAAAGTTGCACCTCAAAAAAAAAAAAGGTCTACTGAAAGCAAGAACCCACCAGCATTGTCTTGACTTTCTACCTCCAGATGGTACACCAAGGGTTGCTGGCTGGTCCACCCCTGCCTCAGCTGGGGCACCAGAGCACCTTTTACCTCAGGTCTAACTTCTTGAAGTTTATAGAACAACGTATGTGGCAAATATGCATTAAATCTAAAATTAGGATTTAAAAATAAAAATCCAAAGAGGTCCACATTGCTCTGATTTGGCTGTACAGGAACAAAGGCCCCCTCCTCCTCCCCACTGCTCTCTATCCCTATCTCTAGCGTGTATTTTTTTCAGAGTTAGATGACTATGTCCATGTCCCACCATATTTTAACTTCCTTCGGTTTATGCTTTTGGATTTCCCTTGCCTGCCCGTGCCTGGCACGCAAAACTGTTTACTTTGGAAGTGAATTGATTTAGTTGTGTGTCCTAAGCAGCTATATACATGGCTACTACAACGTAGTAAGAATCTTACAAATACCCATGAGCTCAGACATTCCAGTCGGAATATCCCCATCATAAACCAATTTCTAGGCCAGATACAGTCTCCCCCAAATGAAAACGGGAAAGTGCCTGCACTCCCCTCCCGGCTGGCACAGGCCTGCTGTTAGCTGTCCATTCACAAGGCGAAAGGACCCTGGCTTCCAGCTCTGACCGAGCAGTGGCTCATGTGGGAATAAAGGGCACAGATTTTACACTGTGTGGCTAAAAATGGAGGGTCAAGGGGCTGCAGAGCTCCAGCCCCAAGAAGAATGAGAGCTGGAAGTAGTCCCATTCTCCCTCCCCGCTCCCCGCCACTCCCCTCCTTAAGGAACAAGGGTCCCTTCTGCTTCCCTCTCCTTTCTTTCCTGTAACATTCTTTTTGCCTCTACTTTTTACAGGCAGGCACTCCCACACTAAAGTATGAGCAAATGCACATTTTATTATTTTTGGAGATTTACAGTTTTGCAAGAAACAGTGATTGTTCTCAAACAATAAAAAAGGGTTTTTAAAAAAAGACTGTTGTCCTAAAAGAATAAAACAAGTCTCTTCAGCAAGCATTGGGCCAATTTAAATCGGAGGAACCAGGGAAGTAGAAATTACATATAGGAAGTTCAGGTTTATCCAGTTTTAGGAATAACACAAATACCTTCTGTCTAGTTCTGTAAGGCTCCAAATGGGCCATCTCAGCTTAAAACTGGTAACGAGCTCACAGACAAAGCCTCTGGGGTCCCATCTCCTTTGAACACCGGCGGCTCACTCTCCAGGGGGCTGCATCTGTTTACAGAACTCATCAAACTGTTGCTGCTCCAGTTCGGTCATGACCCTGTTGAGGGCATAAATCTGAATGGGCAAAAAAGACGTGTTAGCAATGGAGGCAGCTGCTGAGTGTATCTTCAGACACAACAGGCTATGTCATTTGAAAGTGCCAGAATGGTACCAGTAAGGGTACGGGAGCAGATAGTAATTCCATCTGGGGAATCATTAAAGAAGCAGTGAAGCAGGTCACTTAATCTGGCCTTTAAAGGACCAGTAAGATTTGAACAGGTAGAGATTGAAAAAGGGACTACTTGATAGGCCATAGGGGGAAAAAGGGATATGATTAAATAAATATAATGGAAAAGTACAGGATTAGTTCTGGAAACTTCAAGTATGCTAATATAAAGGATATTATAGAGAGTTTGGGGAACAGAAGAAAGCAAGAAGAGTATGTCGGGGACTTAAATGTCATGTGAAGGAATCTGGACTTTATCTGAACGACTCTGGAGAGCCAGCAAAGATAGGTGTGCAGGGGAGTAACTTGATTATATCTGGGATTTGGGAATGATAACTGGAGACCATGCATTGGATGGAGTTGGGGGAGGAGAGATTACCGACCACCCAGGCAATATCGATTACAACAGCGAGAACAGGACCCAGGGCAGGCAGTGGGTGGAACAAAAACTGCAAGAGACATTCTAAGGTGAAAGGCAGGGGCTCTACCTTATTCCTCACCTTTCCTTATCCTTGTGGTTTCAATCTGTCCACTAAAGAACAGAAACATCATGCAACTTCCCACTTTGCAAAAGAAAAAAAATGAAGAGACATGTTTGTGTATAGGGATAATAATTTGATTAATTAAAAAGACAGGGAAGGGGCAAAAAAAACTGAGAAGTGAGACACATAGAAAATACAAAATAAAAGCAGAACTAAGAAAAAGCAACCAAAAGTACAACAGAGAGGACCACCAACACTGCAAGATGGCTCACTGAAAATGCTAAAGCAAACCTCCAACATGACTGATCAAGACTAAAAAGGGAGTAGGCACAAACAAATACTATCAGCATTTTTAAAAACCATAATTACTGATGTAATAAAGATTACAACAAAACATTATGAACTTTGTGTCAATAAGTTTGAAAAGGTAAATGAAATAAATTCCCAGAAAGTAAAATGATCAAAACTGACCAGAATAAATAGTAGGCTTGAATGATCCTATGGTTTTTCCTTCACAAAATTTTTTTTATTGTGGTAAGATCCTATAATCTTTAAGGAAAATGGAATTGCACAGTGATAAAAATAGTTACAAACAGTAACACAAATGATTCTGAAAAACCATAATACTGATGGTTAACATGGTTAAGTTTTATGTTTAATATATATTTATATATTTTACCACAATAAAAACAAATAAATAAATTTGAATGGTTTGAAAAAGATGCTCAATGAAGAAAGTCAGACTGTAGCAACATACAGGGTCTGGCACAAAAAACGCCCCCTCTTTATTACAAAATCTTTTGTTATGAAATCATAAGCATGCAATTCTGTAACATCACACTCAAGCATACCATATGACATTTTAGGTGAAATGTTCACATTGCTGTCCATCTCCTGTGAGACATTCACGTACCCTATCAACCACACTCAAGTAGGCCTTACTTCTGCCAGACCCCATACATCAAGTTCAAAAACAAGCAACATTAAACAACGTATTCTTACACTACAAAATACTTAGGAGTACACACAGAAATTATAAGTTAATACAGAACAGCAAGGGAGTGATCAGCATGAAATTAAGGAATGAGGGCACTGCTAATGGGAAGGGTCGGGGAAATGATCAGAACGGGACCCAATAAACATCTCTGTGACCGGTCATGTGCTTCCTCTGTAGTTGGGTGGTAGGTACAAAGGTGTTTGTTTTACTCATCTTGTTTAAGCTGCACACGTACATTATTTAAACCTCTGCTTCATTCATTCATGCTTTAATGAGAATTTATAATCTGTGCGTTACTGTGCTAGGAACTGAGAAGCTCATTAAATGGCTTCTGGGAGACCTCCAGATCAAGGAGACAGGCTGGTAGGAGAATGGGGAAAATAAAATAAGCAGATAAAGAAGAGACCCAAAAAGGGTAAGGAGGTCTGAACCAAGGAATGAAAGGCTTTCAGGAGGGAAAGGGTCACCACAGTGTCAATGCTGCTTCAACTGCCAAGTGTGCCTTCTGTTCCCATTCACCCTCACAGCTCTCACTCGCATCTGGAATGTGGTATCCATGCAGAACTGAATGGGAACTGTGTTTCTTCCTCCCCCAAGGGGTCCTGTCACATTCCTATTTTAGGAGATTATATTTCAGGCAAAACAAAGAAAACAGTAAGGCAGCTATAGGGCCTAGTGCTTTTTGCAGGAGCCGAAGGTCAGAAGATCTGTTTAGATGGCAGTCCTGCCCCTCAGCCCCTCATTAACTCGGGATTCTGGTCACACTGCTTCACTTTAAAATGGGAATAATGCCTTTTACCTCCCAAAGTCATGTATTTGATACCTCGCAACCTTTGCTGCAGGAAGGATTTTACCAAGGTTAAAATGGGAGTGACAATAATATCTGAGCAACTAACAGTAACAAGCCCTGGTGTGAGGACTCCGTGTGGCCACGCATATGCAGGCTGGCCCCAGGCCTGGCACATCTGAAGAGCTCGGCTGCTGCTAGACTGCAAATCCAACATCGTTTCAGCAAGTCAACATGAACACGATCGGCTGTTCAACACGGAGTCCACACACTGAAAGCGAGCTGAACGCTTGGAAACATGCCGATTCCTGGTAACAACTGCTGCCGTTCATGGAAAGCTTTCTCCGTGCCAGGCACTGTGCTAAGTGCTTTCCATATAATACTTCTGTTCCTTATAACAATCTTGTGAGGCAGATATTATCATCTTCATTTTATCAAGGAGGGTGAAGGAACTGAGGTTCAGAGGGGACTACAGGTCAAAGGTCACATGGGAAAACCTGGGATTTATGGAGGAGCTAGGATTTGAAGTCAGACAGATAAATCTAACTTGTGGAACCTCACCAGAATGGTGTCAGTAGGGAATGAACAATGTCCTCAGCGACATCTATCCCTACAGTACACACAAGGGACAGTTTCCGAGGCCTGTTTCTTACAGCAGGCCTCAAACTGTTCACCAAAGTGCAATGCAGTAAAATTATCAGGGGGCCCTGACTGAGGTGGGGCTGAGGAGGCGAAGGAATGGGGGAACAAACTGTCAGAGTCCAGGTCCACAGCTTTCAGGTGGTCTGCCATAATCCAAAGGTAGATTTCAGTTGATGGATTAACTTCAAACACACTATTAGGTTTACTTACTATGTGCACTGAATGCACGGGGACTCTCCTCTGCCTTGTCCCTACAATAGTGCCTGACACGGCACATAGTAGCAGCTCAGTATTTGTTTAATGAATGGGTCAGATTAATAAAAATTTAAAGTCTGCCCCTGCCAACTGTTGGGAAAGAAGTGAGCAATGAGAACTTTCTTACACCACTAATGCAGGTGCAAACTTGTACAATCTATTTGAAAGCAATTTGGCAATGTCTAGTAAAATTAAAATATACCCAGCAGTTTTATTTCTAGTTAAATATGCCCTACAGAAATTCTAGTTTGGCAGGTGCCAAAACAGACATTCCAAAGTTGTTCACTACAGCACCGTTTGTAATAGCAAAAACAAAACAGAACGATAATTTAAATGTCCATCACTGGAGAAATGGGTAAATGTTCTATAGTAGATTCATAAAAAAGAATACTATAAGCAGTGATGAGGAATTAACTAGATTGTTATATTAAAATAAAATAGTTCTAAAAAACATAAGGTAAGCAAAATGCAAAATAATGTTATTAATGTAAAATTTTTAACACTAAAGGATACTGTATATTATTCAAGGATATCTATTAATATATTTGAATGTAAAGTTATTTTAAAAGTAGTGGTTGCTCAAGGGTAGGAGAAAAGCGTATAAGACAGGAAATGGACAAAGGGGACTTCAAATTTATAGGCAATTTTTATTTGACTTATTTAAAAAAGGCTCCAGGCAAATATAATACATTGTTAACCACTCCCAATCTGGGGTGCCGAGTACCCAGGTGTTTGTTATATTTTATTTTCCTGTATATTTTAATTACTCAAAAAAAGGAGAAAGGAATGAAAATAAATAGAAAGGAAAAGTGTGCAGCAAGCTTTTTCACTGCTATTGAAAACTAAAATAACATACGCAGGCCAGGATGTGGTTCAACTCAGGCAGTGTAAATAGTTTAAGCTTTTTATTCACAAACTGATGGTAAGTGTTGACTGAACAAAGGACATACTGGTGGGTGCAGAGCTCGGGCCTCTGCTTCCTGGTTATGAGCAGCTACTCTCCAGGCCCAGTCCAGGACATCTGTGCGGGGGGGGGGGGGGG